>WJFB01000413.1:0-65124 GCA_009870185.1 Pygmarrhopalites habei | reverse complement strand
AAATCTAAATTCATAATAGTTGTACTTTATGTAGACTAACCTTGACATCGTAAAATTCTTCAATGTCCATGGGATACATGTCAAGGTAACATTCCAACTTTCGAACTAATGCTTTGGCACTAGAGAAATCCTTCTTTTGAGCAATATCAATCGCCTTCAAACAATTGTAGATGAAAAATTTTGTAGGACACGTCTGGATGTAGATGAGATGATTGGACTCACTTTCATTGTCTTCATCACAAAAAAAATTTAGAGGATGTTGAATCAAGATAGTCTCATCTTCTTCCGAGATTAACCTTGATTTGTACAAATTTTCTTTCCATTGAGAAATGGTCCCAGGGTCCTCAATCCTACATTCTTTACTCTCCTCAACGCCACTCATGATGACTAGTCTAGGTCAGAGTGTCATCCTGCTCAAGTAACGGGTCAAAAAAATATCAAAAAATCCGTAACCTGTTCGTTATATTTTCGTTATTGTTGGGATTCAAATTATTGAATTTGTCAGAGCGGTAGAAATCTATGAAAAACTCTATGCCGTGTCCCAAACTCGTGGTCGAGAAATAAAAACAAGTTCCGGTCAACTTTTGCTGTTTTGCAGGTAATTGACTATTATTATTGATAAAATACCTTCATCAAGATATTTAATATTGTTCATTTGATCCTAGATATGGCAAAGAAATCAAAAAGATTTGTCAAAAGTCACAGCGGTGGAGGCAAGTCACAAGGGAAGAATAAAAATTACAGAAAACCTCAAAGTGTGAAAAGACTTCAGAATGCAGCCTCTCAACAAATGGCCAAAAAACAGACAGAAGACCCAGCTAATCCTTTTGAAATCAGAACCAACAAAAAGAAACATGATATTACGGGAAGATTCGGTAAGCATGAAAAAGGACTACCTGGTATTGCGAGAGCCAAAGCTACTGAGAAGGTAAATAATTATTTCCATTTTTAATGTACTCTACCAATGAACCAGTCAGTGTAGATTTTGTTTTTTGTACTATTTATAGAGGAAAGGAACACTTCTTCCAGAGTGGAAAATGAGACATAAAAGTAATGTAGTGATGGATCGTCGGATCGGTGAAAAGAATAAAAATATGCCAGAGGAGGACAAACTTGTACGACGGGCAGCTGTTGAAAAGTCAAGACAGTACAGAAAGGTACAACCAATAATAAATTATCTATCTACAGAATGGTGGTTTTTACAGTATCATTAAAGTATGTATTTTCGTAGAAATCTATATTTTCTTTGGGAGACGACGACGAAATTTTGACTCACAGAGGAAAGGCTCTAGTAAATGTTGACCGATATGAAGACCCTCGTGATGCATCTGACTCAGAGGATGAACTCTTGAGTGGTATGGATATCATATCTTAAAGTATTATTGTGGCAAATTGCTTGTTTATATTATGCTATACTTATGACCGACTTTAATTTTGTCAAATCAACAGAAGCGTTTGTGGGAGATGTAAATTTTTCCGGTTTCCTCAGAATGAAAAAAGGACAAGAGTTGGAAGATGAAGAAGAGTTGGACGATGATGGGAAACCAAAACAAAAGAAAACTCGGGAAGAGATTATTGAACAGCTGATTCTTGAGTCGAAGAAGAGGAAATTTGAGAAGGCCAAAGAGAATGATGAAAATTATGAAAAAATTCAAGAGTTGGATGCTGAATTCAAGACGACGGAATTTAAAGATTTACTCAATCAACTTCAAGCTCCTCCAAGTATGAAAAAATCTCATTTGTCACAAATTACATCAACGGAGGAACTTTTGGCTGCAATTCGAGGAGAAGATGTTGAGCCTTCATCATCATCAGATAAGACCCCAAAGAAGACTGTCCCAGTGACGACGACCAAGCCTTCAGAAAAGAAATATGTAGGAGGGAAATTTGTCAAAGAACCAGTAAAGGAAGAAACTGACTATGACAGATTAGTTAGAGAACTTCAATTTGAGACTAGGAAAGCTCGTCCAGCTGATTTGCCCAAAACAGAAGCTCAACAAGTTGAAAATGACCAAGAGACTCTGAAAGAAACATTAGACTCTTGTCCAGACTTTAGTGACGAATTAAAATCAAAATTGACAAAAACATTACAAATTGTTTTTGCTGCCAAAGGTGGTGATAAATTAAAATTACCCGATGTCCTTTCCACACTAATTGGTTTCTTTCTTGACCAAGTTGACTATAGTCAGAGTGACTCTAAAGTGTCTTCAGTCAAAGAAGTAGACGATGATGATGATGACAGTAGTAGTAGTAGTAAGAGTGAAAAAGTATCTATATTTTCCAAAAGTTTCAAATCTCTTACCACTATCATCCTGCAAAACATGAATAGTCTGTTGGTAGCAAATTCCGTTGGATGTACAAAAAGATTTTTAGAACATGTGAGTCAATCACAAAATGAATTTACGAAGAGGAAGAATCGACCCATTTCTGCTAAATCTGTAAGTTTACCAAATATGATATATTAAATTATCTATTTAATTTTGTATTAATGACAATTAATAGGCCATTCAACTCAATGTCTAATTTTATTTATTTTACTTTGTAGATTGCATTGTTACATCTGTGCCCAAATTTATTTCCTGTGGAAGAGCACCGTCATTGGGTTTTAAGTCCAGCTGCAACATTCATGTTACAAGTCATCAATGAGGCCAAACTGCTCAAGATTCAATCTGTTTTTCGTATTCTTCACATCACTTGTATTTTGTATGAATTTGTGAAAACATCCAAAAGATATTGTCCAGAAGTTGTAGGATTCCTTTGGTCCATTTTACTCGGTTTCTGTCCTTCAAATATCAACAATACCAATCTCATGGTTCCAAATGTTCGAAAGGCACAGAACTTTCTTCGACTAGATCAACATGACAATGACAAAGCGAAAGAGTAAGTGTGTATTTTTTATGTACATGTCTATTTATTTGGATTTACCAAGTTATCTCCCTCTCCTATATTAATTGAGTAATTTTTTGTTTGTTTGTATTACTAGTAAATCGAAGCAAGCCATGTCGGACGACTCAGACTCGGAGGAGGTAGAAAAGACAGAGTCCCATGGTATTTCACCCTCTACGAAACTGAATTTCTTGTCATTGACACTAGATATTCTAGAAAAGTATACAGTCCTCTATGAATATTTACCTTCATCTGTGGAAATCTTCAGTCCAATTCAAACAACACTCAAAGAGTTACAAAGTTGTAGTCAATGGAATGATTCAATCAAAACAAAAATTGAGGGTCTGATAAAAATTGTTTCAAATTTGAAAGGAGAAAAACAATTTTTAAGAATTGCAGCTGTTAAACCCAAGCCTTTAAGATTATATGAGCCTCAAATTGATGAAGAGTAAGTCTGTAATAATTTTCTATACATATGTTTCATATCATTGGTTGATAAGAAGTTGAGTATGTTGTCTGAATTTAATTTTTGCAACTTTCTTAATGTTAAAAAATAGTTTTGACGGTGTACGAAAGAGGAAAAAACTTCCTCGCCACCTCCAGGAAGAGGCCAGACTGAAACATAAGGTGAAGAAGGAGTTCAAAAGTGCTGTCAGAGAAATTAAAAAGGATAATTCATTCTTGGCGAGACAACAACTTAAAGAACAGATGGAAGGGTAAATGAACACTTTAATGAATCAACTTTCAACGATATCAAAAGTCAATCATGAGTCAAGTAATTTATCTAACTCGTCATTATTATTATTATTTCATTTTAGCGACACTGAGAGAAAGAGGAAGGTTAAAATTTTGATGGGAAGTTTAGCTGACCAAGAAGGAGAGGCCCGTCACTTTAAAAAGAAAAAATAAACAATTATTATAAAATAGTAAAATTGAGTCATACAAAAGTGAAATTATTAACTTTCTTCTCAAGGCTAAAGTCGCGTAATACATAATGATTTTTTGTGACGTTAAAGTTACTCATGCAAAATGAAAGTGTCCAAATAAAAATATGTTCAAATGCACATTTTTGCCTGTTTAGATTTTCTTGGTTTGTTTGAAAGCAAACTCCCCGCCCACTCAGTAGACGAGTTTCGTTCTTGTCTCAGTTGCATCGTGTGTGTCGTTCTGTTCTATCGACGATCAGTATTTATTCATAATTTTTGTTCACTAGTACAGTGTCACTTGTTAATTAAGCTGTCTGTATACGTGTGCTGAGAATTGACATTAAGTATGAAGAGAAAAAATAGTAGTAGTAGTGTAGCAGGGAGCAGTAATAGTGAGAACAAGAAAAAGTCAAAAGGTCCGAGTTTGAAGTGGACAAATGAATTATTACTGAAGTTGGTAAACTACAAATTAGAGAATCCCACAGGATGGAAAGGCTTGGACGAAGTTACTATGGTGGAGAAGAGTAAATGCAAAGCAAAATAGAATATATTTTCGACGGAGAGAAGGATCATCAGGCCAGAGTGAATAAACTCAAGTCGGAGAAGGAGAGACTGCAAAATTTGATTAATTACCCACAAAAATCATCATCATCAACAACATCAAAATGTACCCCATGGACAAATGAAGATATCGTCAAACTTTTACAGTACAGACTCCTTCATCCATCAGACTGGGTTGATGTTGAAACATTCATGGCTCCTCGATCGCTTGAAAAATGTAAAAATAAGTGGAAGCATATGAAAAAAGCATATCCAGTTGAATCCGTCTCTGACGTTTTGAAAATTTACTTGGACCTTCAAAGTCCAACTATCAAGCCTTTCTCTGAACCATAGTCTGAGGAGGAGGTTTATTCAACTTTTGAAAAGTTCACGAAACAATAAGAATAATATGGAACTCATTTCGGCTGAACTGAAGACAAGAGACAAAGATCAATGTCAACAAAAGTGGAAATCTATTCAAGAGGAATATAGGACACATCAATCCTGGTCGGAGGAGGAAAATCATAATTTGAAAAAGTATGAAGAAAAGTTCAGAGGTCAGTCCTGGAAATGGATCAGAGTTTCAATTGGTTTGAAGACCAGAGCTCCACATGCATGTGTCACAAGATACAATTATCAAAATAATCGTCGTCGGGCGGAAATGTTACCTTCAGAAAAGTCAAAATTAGACGAATTAGTCAAAAGTCAAAATGTTCCTCATTCTCAAATTGACTGGACTCTTGTGTCTCAATCAACGGGAAAGACACATTATGATTGTAAACATCAGTGGTATTATTTTATCAATCAAAACATTCTTCACCAAAAATGGACACAAGCGGAGGACAATCAACTGAGGGATATTATTGAGAGGAACCCATCATTTGACTGGTACCAAGTTTCGGACTGTATGATGTTTAGATCACCACTTCAGTGTTTTAAGAGGTAAATCTAGGTTACTAAAATAAACTTACAGTAAAAAAAAGTTCGTGCACAAATACTATGTTACCGAATATTGATTTTAAACGTGACGAATATTCACTCTTTCATAGATGGTCAAATTATGTCAATCCCGACTTGTGTACTAATGAGTGGACTTTGGAAGACATTGAACAATTGAAGATGGTTCTCACTCACCATGGAAAGAATGTGCTGAAAATTAGAAAAGATTATCTTCCAAAGAGAAGTTCTTTGAGTATTCACAATCATATTTCAAGTCTCCAATCATCAAGTGTCCGACAACAACTTGAGAAACTTGATTGTAAGACAATTGGACCCAAGGTGAAGGAGGCATTAGCAAGTATGGATGAGGACGAAGGTTCAACATTTGAGTCTATCATAAAGTATTTTGAAAACAATTATTCAGACCTGGATATGGGAAGTATCCGTCCTTCCATTTTACGATTCTTGAAGAGAGCAGCCCAGGCGAAAGTTAGACCTTCAATTAAAAGATTGCTGTGGATGGTTTGCATGTGTACTCATTGCTCTCCGTTCCTCGCAAACAAGAAAAGAGAGCCAAATGGCCAGTTTCGGTAAGTATTTTTTTACAAATTCTGTTATAATTATAATAACAATTTATGTGTGCATATGTGCTATTGTTTTTGTTTTTGTAGGACTCTGTCAAGAAACTGTTGACTTAAAACATTACCTACTGTGTCAAACGGATCAAGTCGTATTTAAAAGTAAGTACTTTTTAAAAAAGTAATTTCAGTAACGATTATAAATAGACCTGTGAATTAACGTATTGAATTAGAAAGATGGACTGAACCAATTGTTTGTTTCATAGGAGAATGCAGATCGTATGAGTTCTGATCGGAGAAGACCAATTCATTCTATAAATGACCGTGGAATTTACTGGGACGGGACTCAATTCCAGTGTAGACAAATTGTGAAGTCAGATAGATGTAAGTATATATTAAAATTAATTAAGTTTTAATATTAATAATATTTTTTTTCATACCAAATCCCTTATACATAATTGTCATATATTTGTTGTCATTGTTATTGTTTTTCAGATCTGTTATCTGTATTTGCTGGCCCATACTATCAGCCAGTAGGAAAACCAACTGAAGGACGGGTTGACGATGACATGGATGATGAAGATCAGATTTTTCTTCCTGAACCACAGATAGCTGTAGGGGGAGGAGAAGATCCTAATGAAGATCCGGACAAGTTCAAGCGTTGGATGGTAGGATTTTGTCAACTGGTGACATTTTGGATGAATTTGAAGAAAGCTCTGGTCAATCTTCGTGCAGGATATGGCTGTGGAAATGCTTATATTGTGTTTTGTCAACAGGTAGATAGTTACTTTTTAAAAACCTATAAACTATGTGCATACAAAAACCTGGTGGATAATGAAAATTGTCATTTATGTGTGATTGAAAAATAATAATATTAACAAACTATGGCTGTATCTTCTTTTGTCATTTTTAGATGTTGAATTTGGACTTGCCTAGCTTCGATAATTTAATTTATTGTATTCTTGACCCAAAACAATTTAATAATAATGATGACAAGACAGAAAACAAAAAGACTGACGCAGCTATTGATGATAATCCAAAGACCAAGAGTTGGGAATTAAAGAAAATCGAGGACGAGAAGGAACTCACTGCGGAAGAGTTGAAAGAAAAGAAACGACAGAGAAACAAGAAGAAGAAAATTCAAAAAAAGAGTCAAAAGTTTGTCAATGTGGCAGAGAAAGTGAAGTTTTTTGTTCGTTATTTTTGTCACGATATTCAATGTCTTCGTCGCACAATGCCTTATTATAATTTCTCTGACGAGTGTACTTTGTACATTTTTCAACGTATGGAGGATGCTGGTCTCTCTCTCACTCAAGACGGAATTGACCTTCGTAATGATATTTTTGCTAGTACTCCTGAGCTGAGAGCTCAATTTAAAGGGGACTGTCTTTGAGATTGAAGGAGACTACCAAAAAATGAAACGGGCCAAAAAATAATTTGATGCAGTACCTCATTGTTGTTGTTACTTGTTATTTTATTTTAACGAGATTGAAAGTTTAACATTTCAAATACATTTTTATTTATTCGAAACAAACGCCAGCATGTTTTCGACTATATATATTTTTGAACATTATGATCTCACAAATTACATTCTTTCTTTTATAATATATTGCGTTCAAACAGATTTTTTCGAGTAAATTATTATTCATTTAGTCTAATTTTATTACGTATATATATTATGATAGTGACTCGCAGATATCAGATAATAAGCAATACTGTTTTTTACACTAAAATGGCATTTCATCACAAAACTAGTGAGAACATTAAAAAACAATATCAACTAAGTAAATAGTAGTCAATCTTTCATTGAGCTACCATTAGACGCTCACAAAAAGTAAATTTGAAACTAGGTTTCTCAAATAAATAAATTAAAGTCCAATGCAATGTATAGGAAAACTTGTATACAAGCAAAAAAGAGACATAGGCCTATTAATATTAAATCTTTTCTCAGACTATAAATTGTGACTTATTTCCAAAAAAATATAGTAGACTCGCTGAGAGCTACCCTTGTTGCTTAGCTGACTATGAGAGATGGCATATTTGGGATTTTAAGTTTGACTAATTTCCGGCACATGGTTAGCACATGGCGTCTGAAAATCACTATCGTCAAATGAGGATGAGTTGTCAGGTTCGGTTGTTTCAGGTCCAAAATATTCAGCCTGTAAATCAAGATATTACTCATTAGTACAAAATTTATGCAGGTAAGTATAGTTATTTTTTAAAAAAACAATACCAAGATACGAAAGTACCTCAATATCTTGAATATCTTCAACATGATCCAAATCTAACTCATAATCCTTTGACCCGTTGTTCTTCAGACGATGAGGCAAAAGTTCAAACTTGGACTGTGTTTTGAGACCAACACTTAATGTAGTCGGTCGAGTGGGTAGACGAGAATTTTCGTACATTGGAGAAGAGGAGATGACCACAGGGCTCAAACTATGGAGGCTTGTAGAGTTGACAAGATTGGGGTCATCCTTCACCAACTTTCCTCGAGCTGACAGTAAAATGTGGTAAACTCCGTACGAACTCAGACTTACAACTAAAGCTACTCCGCCTGTAATAATAAAAAGAAAATGATTTTCACCCACATTATACTAATGTCAATATAATCAATCAATACTTATTTTATGTAACTTACAAGCACATTGTAGAAATGACAAAAATGTCCCAGAATCCGTTGGATTTCTGGGAAATGGAACTATAATTTGAAAAGGAGCATCCGGTATCACACGAATTGGAGGGCCAGAAATTGTATCATTTGACGATCTAAAAATCCCCCAGAAGCATGACAGAATCTGTAAATAAAAAGACAACATGTCAATTTTACCTTTTTTAAGAAATACATGTTGACCTTAGATAATACATCCTAGATAGGATTTTACACACACTTCAGGATCAAATGCAAATGTGAATAATTCAGGGGTCAAGCGGTCAATGAAGGACCATGAAGTCCAAACCATGACTGTTTGGACTCACATTCTCTCACTCGTATTCAAATTTTAACTATTTTAAGACCAAACGAATGAAGTGAAAACAAAATTGAAATAATGATCCCTAACATTTTTCTCTAAGACATCAAAATCACCCGCGCCCCCGTATTCGGTTCCATGTTCCAGGGGTAATTCGGTCATCAAAATAACAAAAAACGTTGTTGACATGTCATTCACCATTCCCATTCTCAAAATAGCACAAACAAAAGATGTGATTTTTTACACCCGTTGTGTTTTAGTACTTGGTTAAAGTAACTATGTACTTACAGAGTTGTCGACGAGAAAGGTTGACATGAGGAAATCAGAGCATCGTCGCAGGTTAAATAACTTAATGATGTTAACATTGACACAAGACAATGTTACATGATAATTACGAGGATATAACTTTGAACAAATAATTTGAACCAACAGAGCACGAGGAAAGAAGGGAAGAGGAGGAGGAGATGAAATTGAAAATGAAAGTCAAAAGGATGAACACTCCTCTCCCATTCACTCACAATGAGAAAGAGAGAGAGGTTAAGTCAATTTACAATCTAGTCCGCACAAACTAACACAGCATCCACATGACTTGAGATAATAACCAACTAAATGTAAATATATACTGACGATGAGAGAGTGTATCCCTTCCAAAGATATGGTATTGCGTATTGAGAGAGAGAGAAGCATTTTTAAAAACTCTTCTTATATGGACAAGTAGTAGTAAAAAGCATCATCATGAGAACTGAAGGTACACAAGGGATGATATGATGAGGGGTTGTTGTTGCTGCTCCTCCTGTCTAACTGATGTTGCCAACAATGGAGACTCACCTGTAAATTTGAGATGATCATGTTTGGTGAGAATTGAGGAACGAGGGTAGGAAGCGGCAACTGCTGTGTACATAACATGTACAGAGTACACACACACACACACACACACACAAAGAGAAGACCAGGTGTGTATGTGTGTGTTAGAATCACATTATAATACCTAGCCATAGTAGTAGTGTCTGTTAGGAAATCAACAAGGGAGAGAGGGAGAGAGAAATGTGAGTCATAAATATACAGAGAGACACACACACGAAGTCTCTTCTCCCAATGATACTTGAATCATTTCCTTTTTCATTGTTCCATCTTGACAAATTTTAAGGGACATTTAACAAGGATTTTCTATTATTATTAATAAATTTTCCCCTCAAATAGTGGTTGATTCGTTGTGTGCCTGTGTGTGTGTGTGCCAGCGTGTGTGTGGATGGTGTGGGAGTTTGTTGATACACTATTCTACAAGTACAAACATCATAATTCTTATTCTTGACTACTGTCTTCCCGTATCCACTCATTCAACAGATATTTAACCACGACAAGACACAGACAAACACACACGAGAGAGTACAAGGTCACTGGCTGTTCTGATTCTCTATTCATTAATTCCAGTTACTCTCTCTCGTCGTCGTCGTCTCAGACGCCTAAAAGAAAATCAAAAGTGAAGCATTCCATCTTTTCATATTTTTATTTGGTATTTTTAAGTCTCTCCAAATGTCAGAGTGAATCACAGTGGCCAAGAACTGGAGACAGACGGAGAGAAGAAGTCAGAATGTACAATTATGAGGAGAACGAGACAAATCGGACTGAATTCTTGAACCAGTTGTCAATTAGTGTGGAGAGTTAAAAAAATTATATTAAAGAGAGAATAATATATAGTCAATATTAAAGTGTGAGTGTGGAATTAAGAAAATACCAGGGAAAATACATTTGTGTAGACACAATGAATCCGTGTGGGGATTTGATGAATCTTCAAAATGCAACAATTATTGTTGCCATCGTGGAAGTTGTAAGTATAAACGTGTTTTTTACCCCCATTTTCCCTGTCATATGACATGACATATGAAAAATCATTTTAATTGTCTATTTTTTTTAGGTGGGAGCAGTTATTGGGATCTTGTTCAGCTTCGTCACTGTATTTGGAATGCTATTTTTCCGAGAGTCAATTCACAACGTATTCCAAGATGATGTGGATTTTAATAATACGAATATTGGTAGACTACTCCATGAACCACGTAAGTTGTTGTCATTTGACCCCAAGGTATTTACTCTCTCCTATGACCAAAATTAAAAATTATCTGTGTACAATTTGTGTTTGACAGCTGGGATGTTCTATGGCGTCTTCACGTTTCTTTGCATAATTTGTCTTTTGGATTTGTACCTTGCTGCCATTCTTCTCATCGGTGCTCGACAGGTTAATTATTTACCTACTCAAAATCAGTACTATAATTAATTTGTATGCCTATACTTAAAAAATTCTTAATTATTATTTTTCCCTCATAAACAGCGTCGAATTCTTAAATGCAGTTTATGGTTTCGAATGAAAAGTTTGTTACTAGTCATCAGGTAGGTCAAAAGTTGACACACACACAATTTGTATCGAAATTTTTTTTATAATGTTAAAGTTGACATCTGTTGTATCTGTATCTGTTTCCAGTTTAATGTTCATCATCGTGTCATCCGTGACTTCTCCTGGTCGGATGTACATTCTTGGCTGTGGCTTCGTGGCGACTGTCTACCAAATCTACTGTCTCTACGTTGTCAAAGGTAATTCTCAACAGATAATACTACAGGGTCCTTAAGTCTCTCTCTTCAGTCAGTATAGAGAGGGGTGAATGAGACCGAAATATTATTGGGGTGAAATTGGAAACTAGTCAACGAAAAGTACGAAAAGTCTTTTAACTTCCCTAGGTTTCATAGAGGAGATTCGTATGGGGAAGTATTTCCGTCGAACCTCTTCCATCTACTCCCAGTGTGAAGAAGAAAATTTTGGAGAAGAACTGCAGAAACTTTGATGGAAGACTTTAAATCACCACCATCAATTACAACCAGTAAAAAGTGAAATTTTAGAAGCACACACACACACAAAAGTGTCTTCTATTTCTTGTGATTCATCTCGTCACCCCAATATTCCTTTTTTACAAACGAAAAAAAAAGAAAAGGTTTATTACAATAATCCCTGATTATTGTACAATTTGCATTTATCCAACTCAATTTTCATCTCAAGTTCCTCAATCTCTCCACAATTGTTACGATAAAGAGTGTATCTGATTTGCTATAAGGTCTTTCTATAATTTTAATAGTAAATATTGTTATCAACTCTGACTACTATAGGGATAGAGTAAAGTAAAAACTATTCCAACTTTTACATGACAAGTGAACCTTACACACAACTTATAATATACTTGAGCATTCGGCCTTTGACATTTAATTATTTAATGCACTGTTAACTTAATGTAGAGCACACACATACTATGTACACAGTATATTACAACTGATTAAATTATTATTTATAGACACACGGCACGAAATAACATTATTATAAATACAAGTAAAGGGATACGGTTATTTTAATGTACAATTTAACACGAATGCTTTATATTGAGTACCTTATTAGTGGATAACTTTACAAATTATTTACAAAAATCAGAAGGCTAACTAAAACCAAGTTTACAAAATGGACCAATTTTTATACAATACAGAATGTACACTAATTTATACATGTATTTTATAAATTAACTATTGACTTTATCCACACACCCAAATATTATATAGTAATTTACAAGGAGAACACAGTCGTTGAGAAGAAAAAGGGAAGCACAGAATCGAGTCAATAATTTAAAATAGTATTTTAGTAGTTTTTTTGGGGGAAAAGAATCTATCTTGGATATATATTATATTATATTAAGAAAGTTATATTATTATGTAAACGATTTTTATCAAAATAAAAATAATTTTACACTACACACTCTCTCACTCTGAATGAAGATCTTTTTTTCCTTTCATGACACAGTCGTGGCAAAGTCCACCGATGATGATGACCATGGAGTAGTCGGAGTTGTAGTAGGAGTTGTGATGAGGATTTTCCTCAAATTTTGAACAAAAGGACTGACTGTTGTGGAAGTGGTTGCACCAAATATTGGAATGAGTTCACAAGACACTCCAGATTGTGTGTAACCAGATTTGCATTTACAAATTGCATTCCCAGATTTCCGGTCAAAAGAGCAGTAACTGTCTTTAACGCAATTGTCTGGGAGGTAAACATTACATTCCTTTCCTGGGATAGCCACACAACGATCTCGACTTTCAATATCAAAATCCAAACAATTATTATTATAGTCATATATAGCTCTGGCTCTAAACAATAAAACTGAAAAAAGTTTTCAGTGAAATGAGTCACCTATCATCGAAGATTTGTCTGTGTGGATGCAGACATCCACAAAATCCGTCCTATAATATTTTCATTTTAAAAATTGGATTAATAAAAGAGGACCAAAAAGAATTAAAAGTACTAATTGATAGTGACCTTGTGACAATAGAGCCATTTATTGTAGTCACACCATCCCACATTATTCGGGTCACACTTGTCGTACTGACCAAGTTTGACACTATCCCAAGATGAAGACTGTGCACTAATACAATTATTTGAGAACCACACGACCCACACTAATCCCAACTTTAGAATAAGTTTGTCACACATCCTGAAGCCAAAATTTGTAAAGAAAATTTAATTGATTGGAATTAAATTATGGCAACAGGCAAAAGAAGAGTCTCGATGGGATAGACACTGGACGAGTAGACTTGGGAGAGTGAAGACGGAGAGGACGTTCAATTTTATATGGTTGAATATTTGGAGGAAATGAAAAATATATCTAAGATTAAATGAGGAGGTTATTTCCAAAACGTCGTATCTGCACGTGGCCCGTGAATAGGAAGGCTCGCTCACTCCGCTCATGCCGCTCGCTTCTATACACACACACGGGCACACTGCAGATACGACGTTTTGGAAATAACCTCTACAAATATAGAATTGAATTTATGATTAGATTTTACATGATATCATAAAATGGACACACACATACACACACCCAAGTGCTTGAGCCAATGCTATTTAAGTCTCTTGTTCATTCATCTCTGTGTATGTGTGTTCAGAACAATGGAGGATGAGAAAAATGTGTGTATGTAATGTTGACAGTTGAATCAAATAATAATACGAAATATACGGTAGTGAATAAGAAAAGGAAGGAAATGATTATTGTGAGTCGGTTGAGACGAGACAAGAGAGAGAGAGAGAGAGAGTTAAATGTCAAGGATTTATCTCACACATATTTAAAGAATACTAAATGGACATGTCTAGTTAAAAAATTTTAATCTCATTGCATCATCAACCATCCACCACCGCAACTCACGTGTTTGCTAGTATTCAAAGTACTTTTGTTTGTTGTGAGTATAGTTAGTTAACACAACAACAACAGAAAGTACAAATACTACTAACGATTTATAGTGTAGCTTACAACAGCATCTCACACACACAATTAAAGAGGAAAAAATTTGTTTCATTGTTCTATTACCTCTGATTTTTATTAACTATAAAGAGAGAGAGAGAGATAAGGAGCTGTTAACCTTTACGACCATCTCAAATTGCAATTAACCATCTTACACGAATTCTCATTCCAACGCACTACAGGAAAAAAATTACTACTTACTTGCTTATACTATGAATATCTACAAACGAGAAAAAAAATTAGCCACATTTATATTATTATTTCCGCCTCTTACATCATCATCAACTGAATAACCGCCATGTAGCTACTAAACTCATCATCAGGAATCAGGATCAGGATAATTTTTTCATCAAAATTTTACGGTTTCATAATTCTCTCTGATATTTTCCTAAGTGCATTTTCGTTGCACTCTTGTCTTGGATGCACTCAAAAATAAACTGATTAAAATCAATGAATATTAACACTCCCCTCACATCATCATGTCAGATACAATATTACGAGGAGGGGTTATCGTCTGAAGCTCGAGTGTAATAAACCTTTTGGTTTTTTAAAACTGTCAAACTAATTATCCAAGTCCCACCGCACAATGTTCATTATATAATTGGAATTGTTTTTGATAAAACTTTTCCACTTTGCTTTGTACACGAGTGAAAGTTTGTTGGATGTGTACTATTTGAAAACAAATAAATATTTAGATCTGACTCAATTGTTCAACTTACCGTTAATCAAGTCAAGGTCACAGGTATGACTAGAGCCAATTTGTGAGGGAGAGTGAGTGTGTGTGTGTTCAATTCCATTTACCTATCAAATTCATCATGAAAGAATATTTTTTACAAGTGTCAGGAGACTAGTGACGTTGAATATTCATATTTTTTGTACAAAAAAAAATATTTAATTTATTCAAAATCTCCATTTTAAAATGTATCTTACACGTTGTTCAGTATTAAGTACCCTTCTCCTCATCACCATCACCAAGGGCTGGGAACAGTCACCACAAAGTTTTGTGCGACACTCCATCGACCCAAATGAGGACACTATAGAAAGTTTACCAGGTAAGAATGAGTCATAAAGTTATTTATCTGTTTTTTTCAGTTTAAAATATAAAAGTTACTAAATATTCTCTCTCTGGTAATATTTTTTGATATATATAGCCCAACCAAAATTTACTCGAAACAGTGCTGACAACACAGTACTCACGGATGACCGGAATCGACCACCACCCTTAGTAGATTTTATAGGGACAAAAAAAGATCCCGTGAAACCACCAACACATAAACTTATAGAGTTTCAAGTTTCTCATCATCCTTCTCCAGGTCCAGGTCCAAATCCTGGTCCAGTCCCAAAAGGGAAAATCCTTTTAGATTTCAAATATGATGGAAGGGGTAGACCAACTGCCAGACCTCCAATCGATTGTGAAGACTCACAAAATGTGAAACAACCCGACCCACCTGAAATTGATCAAAATACTCATGAGAGAATTGTTCATCAAAATCGTCATTTAATTATTCAAGCACACAAAAATGCAATCTACGGCTACACCCCAAAGGACACAATCGAACCAAAAAATTCACTCAAAATGTTGAGACTCACCTCACAAGTTTTCAAAAAATTTTGTCCAACCACCGTCATCCCAATCACTTTCACTGACCATGTCATCATTTTATTCACTCAACTCCACTCACACACAACCCCCACAAGAGAAGCTTACTTGACTGACGAAGAGGTCACTTGGATTGAAAAACTAATGGGCAATTGTGAAGCAAACAAGACGGACCTAGCCGAAGACTTTACAATCGATCCGAAATGTAGGGATCGAATTGAGGGTGATGGACGTGGAAAACGTATCTGTACAGACCCTCTCGAGAAATTTAATGACCAAAACTATGACCCACTTCTTGACCTCGTATGGAGAATTTTTGAAACTGTTCATACAGCCTGTTTCCCTCACTTCCAAGGATATCCCAGAGTATGGCATCGTTACGTCATGGGGATTTATGACCTTTTCACCCTCCCGGTAAAACAACGATGGAGAGCGACCGTGTCAGCAGACAAACTTTATTTCCTCCGACTCCTTGGTCCAACCTACCCACTCTACAGTGACAACATTGACATGTGTACTCAGTACTGGGGCAACAAATTCCCTCTTCCCTTGAGACTCCCAAGACTCCATGAACCTTATCTCATCCGGTATGGAGCAAATATTGTAAATATTTTCGACAAAAGTGCGTGAAAATCTCAAAAAAAACTATTTATTTCCCTGTATTTATTTCTCAATAAACCATTCACATTTTTTTATTCCAACAAACAAATCAACAGTCTACTCATTTAATATTTGGACAGAGCAAGAGCAGGTCTGAAACTGGAAAAAGGGTGTTTTCACTGAATTGAAAAGATGACACAAAAAACTGCAAAGTAACTACCCTATTCCATTAAGTAGTACAAACTTTAACAATTAATCGACTGTTGAATGCGGATACATTATATCATGTAAATGCTGAGGACACACGCAAAAAACAGAAGTGTGTGGGACGGAGGACGGAGGTGACCAAGGTCAAACTATTGATAAAGTGTCTACTGTAAAAATCCAGACGAGCACTCTTCAAGATTCCATTACATCAACAATCGCTAAATTAGGGCATTGGACCAAATGAGAGCAGAGTTGGTCACAAAAAAAATAGTCCATATCCAACATCCACACATTAAAATTAGGTTTCAACTATTATTTATAGAGACATTGTTGTGCGTTGTGGTGTCTCAACCTCCATAGGAAGTCGATTGCCATTTTTTTCTCCAGTCATTTTTTAACAGTACTCTCTCTCTGCCATTGTTAGCAGTACACACACACGCATCCCTCATGATATATAGAGTAATGAATGACGATAATGAGGGAGGATGAGAGTTGAGTGACAGCTGGGCATAATTAATTGCTATTTTAGAGAACGAGTTCAAAAATTTTTTTTTCAAGATTCAAAATTTTAAAATGATAATAATTTGGTAGTTGGTCCAAAATCTGTTTTTTTATTGGGAGGATCGTGTGTGGGATTTGTTTAATTTGACGTTTTACAAAGTTACAGAAGGGTTGAGATGAGATGAGATGTACTTTTGGGAGAGACAAAAATATATTATAAAAAAAAGATTGAAAATATGCAAGAGCGTCAAAAAAAAGAGTTGAAAATCGTCCGCACCCAAACGCCTCCACTAATTTTGTTGAATCCTGTCTTGAAAATTTTTGTGTAGTTATCGCGTGTGTGTCCCATACTTATTACAATGGATGATGATGTCCAGGAAAGGGAATTGAGTACAAAATAAAGGTATATCCCCACACACACGCATCAACACGGTTGTATGTTGTGTAGTAGACACACAATTATTTACGACAAGTGATTACAATCAATTTGATTTATTTTATTTCCTCACTAATGATCCTCATTTTATTTATTATTATTATTTTACCTTCAACAAAGACTCTTCTCATCCTCATCCCTGTCAAGTCAATCCAATGACAACAATGGTAAATTAGCATCTTCAGTCTGACACAATATTAAAGTATTGCAAATGTTTGCTGATAAGGTTATTTTCCTCAAAATTCATTTTTGTAACATGAAGGTTGTTTCTAATTAAAATTAACCAAAAAGAATCCAAATATATAACTGGTCACCCCCAACAGACTAAATATGTAAAATTGTATTTATAATCATCAGCCAAAAAATTTTCATCGCTTGACTTCTCTCTCCCTCAAAGGAAAATCCTCAAATCAAAAAAGTATGGGCGAGACACAGACAGACGAAGAAGAAGGACCACGCGTATCAACAACCATCATTATTCAATTAAATTATTTTACAAATTAAACCACCAATGATACTCCATGTCTATGTATTTACCCTGTTCCCCCGTCATGTCTCGACACAACAACGAGTAAAAACAACAGTTTAGAGTGTCTGACACACACGCCATGCTTCACACCGATCAAAAATGACAGAGAAGACGGACAGTCAAAATGAGCCAATTTCCCCCTCCCCCTCCTCTTTTGCACTTTTAGACTAATGATGATTTTCACGTTGAGACAATCTAGATGAAGAGGAGAGGAACTGCCCAAGGCCTTGGAGCCTCTCTGTTCTGGTGTGTGTGTGTGTCTGTGTGTGTGTCTTGGGTATTGTTGTTGTGTTGCCCTGTTCACTTGCTCTTTTTGCCATTTAATATAATGGACGGTATTCGTCCCGCCCGTCCACACACACACACACTGCCCAACACAGAGAGTCAATTTTTCGTTTCTTCATCTTCCTCACGAACCATCCTCTCCTTATCATTCCTCCACTTGAGTCTGACCAGTGATCATCTCAACAAATTTTGACCCAGTCCCCCCACCCCTCTCTTAAAAATTTGGTGTTGGTACAGAAAATATTTTAATTTCTTTCAAGAACTGGGGATTGGAAAATGAAGGATTTATTTCCCAATATTTCGGGGGTGAGTAAAATTGGGTTTTTTAATTATTTTAAATTATACCCGAATTACGGTTTTAATTGAGACATCTGTACTCTTTAATCGGACACACACGCAGGTCCTGCTGCTGACGATTGCCGTGTCAATCACAGTGTCAACAGGATTCCCCCTGGGGAAACGACTGTACAGAAGTCTTCCCTCTGTGTCCAATGACCACTACTCCGAAGTTTTCCCGGATGGGACTTACAAGTAAGATTCATTTTTTTAAATGCCAAGTTTAAAATTAAAGGTCGTGTGGTCAAGAGCCACATTAAAGATCGTGCTGTGATCTGAGAATGTAATCTTCTTTTTGACGTGTTGATTTTTCGACTGTCTTGTGTCTACCACACACACACAACTTGTACAAGAGAGAGAGAGAAACACGTTCATTCAACCCTGACTCTTCACATCTTGTGTGTTTGGGGAGAAAGGGTGATCAGCTGCAACGTCTTTTGTTACAGAGCAGAGCAAATTTGTTTGTGTATGCACAAAAAATTGTAGTTAAATTATGCAGCGCGTTATTCACTTCATTGGCACCTTCTCATTCTGTATTCATTTATGAATGTTGACAAAAGGTACGCTTACACGGGACCGGACCGGTACACAGCCGAAAGGAAAAAACGGGATGGAACCGTCGAAGGAGAGTCCCTCTACATCCGACCTGATGGAGTCCCCGTGAAAGTCCACTATTTTGCAGATAAATACGGTGCGAATATGTTCCTTTACGAAAGGAAGAAAAGCGAATGATTCAATAAATGAAAAAATTGTTTTTACAGGATATCGTCCGAAAAATGAAATCCTTTATGCGGAGAGAGTCGCTGCGGCTGCCACAGTCCATCATAGAGCCCATGTCCATGTTCCAGGGACAATTTACAGACAACCCGACTCTGTTATCGTGGGTAAGAGGATAAATTCACAAATTTGGGTTAAAAATATAGTCATGGAGGAAATTAAATTCAGTTTACAAAGTGTTTTATTCTTGCGGAACTTGAACGCCGTTTGTTAGTTTAGATCTTTTCATGGGTGCTCCCACTTATAGTTTTGAGGATTGGAATGATCTACGCACAGTAAGATGTTTTTTTTATTTTTGGTAGATGCCCGTCCAGTTGTCCGTTCTCGATACGCCACTTCGGATGTGGGGGTCCATTTGAGAGACGAACACGGTAAAGAATTGGCAGTCGGGAATAATGGCGGAGGAGATGTAGCAGTGGCTCAACCATCCATTACGTAATTTTTTTATTTGATCAAACATTCTTCCAATAAACAACTTGCTGAACAAGCCTTGCACTCCATTCACAGAGCCATCGTAGGACCCGGAGGTCACGCTGATATTCGCCCGCATGCTGTAGCTCGAACTGGAAACGACGGATATTTCAGATCCTCAGCTTATGGTCGGGGAGGAGATGTGGCTATTGCCAATCCTTCGGTCAACGCGATCGTAGGACCTGGAGCTTCCGTGTCAAGTAAGGGCCTCGTGCATGTCTCAACACGTTACAAATTTTTACGACAAAACTCTTACTCGATGTTGTAATACCGTTTTCTTTATTACATGTGACAGTCGAACCGAGGGCCACAGCATTGACAGGATCTGCCGGTATTGGGGACCATCCAATCGTGAGAGAGGTTCATCATCATCCAGTCCCAGTGGCTCATGTTGTGAGGGAACCAGTCCCTGTCCCAGTGGTTCACCGCAGAGGGTATGTGTATGCTCCACCTCCCCCACCCCCACCCGCAGTTCCAATCCAGATTCCAGCCCGAATCCCGGAAGTTCATGCAGTTCGAGCTCAAGGAGTTGTCATTGTCCCACCACGCCCCAGGTTTTATAAATAACTAAATTGTAAATCATGTCATTTCTAATCTCAATTTAACTATTAACATTATTAACCCTAATTGGAAAATAAGATTAAAGGTTGATGATGGTCATTATTTTTTTCAGCTATGAATACAGTTACGGGTATTCCAGTCCAGATGAGAAACACCCGGCATATGGACCGAATAGTGCTTATGTGAAAGTCCGAGTTAACAACTAATAAATTTTCTGTGTCAAAAATTAGTGGACGAAAACCATGTCATGATAATATTTTTAAATGGAAGAAGAATCAGAATTTTATTATTTTTTTGGTTATTCTCTTAATTCTAAATTCTCACAAAATTAAGTAAGACAAAATTTAACAGTCAACGGCAGAAGCATCACGAGTGCGTGTACACAACAATAATAATAACAAAAAAAGAAGAAATATTTTGACTACAAATAAAATGTTGGAAAATGGAGAAAATACAATTGTCAATTTTCTACGAAGGATCACAGTTCACAGCATAAAATAGTGTAGATAAATAAAAATAGGAAATTTGGTAGGCTTCCAACACTGTAAGGGTCAAGGGTGAGAAGGAACAAACATGAGATGGTTGTAAGTATGATTGCAAGTTGGGAGGTAGGCTCTGAAAAAATTAAAACAAAGTAAAATTAGCCTTATAAATGCATTTTAATTAATACTTTACTTGATAGAATTTCAGAAAAATTGTTAGAATTATTTTCATCAATCGGTCATTTTTAAAGTGTACTTTTTTGATCTCCAAAGGTCAAATTTGTAACTTTCACTTTCATTAAGAATTTGCTGAACTTCAACGCCGTTGGCATTCACGGAGGAGTACTGTTTCGAGTTTTACACCCCCAAGTGAACCGAAACACGCGAGTGGCGTTGAAGTTCACCAAAGTTCTAACAAAAGTGAAAGTCCTTATTTTGACCTCTAGAGACGAAAAGGACATTTTAAAAATTATTGATGATAAAAATTCTCATATAAGCTTTCCTTTCCAACTCTTAATGAATATTTTCAGGACCTGGCAATCTCCGTCATGGACGTTCCATCCAAAATTATAATACATCCTCTTTTTTGACCCTTCAACTCTACACAAAAAAAGTATTTTTTTAGTCCAATATTCCACCTTAATGATCCTCACTATTTTTTTTAAAAAATTGATTACCTTGGACAGGACAAATGAGGACACCATCATCCTCCTCACTACCACCAGGTCTGGGTACAAATGAGACTTCCCCAATCCCGTAAGACACTCCATCACTCCACTTGATTTCCTCCTTTCCCTCCAGATCAAATTTGACGACACAATTATCATACGAAGAACTACGATAAATTGCGCCAGTCCCGTACAAATATCTGTACTTCCTAAATCGGTAACTTTCCAAATTGATCGTCGCACAATGAATCCCCTTTTGGGAAACTGTCCCAGGACTAAGAACCATAGTCCCCACATCACTCAATTCGGCTTTGGCTCCATAGTGCATGTCAGAATCGATTAAATTCCTTGTCTTCGAGATAGTCTTGACTGTCTCGTCGTCACTGACAAGAGGGATGACAAACCGTTGAACATTCCCTGCCATATTGATAGGACAACATTTCCCAATTTTGATATTTTCCAACGTCATCATACTAGTCGCTTGATCGCTAGGAAAACCCAAGAGGTCAATCACAATGTGGACCACTGACCCTTGTCCCGTCTCTTCCGTGTATTCGAAAGAGTTGACATAGTGGAGGAAGAAAAATGGCTCACTCGAGACAATATTCATTTTGACCATTTTCCCTGTCTTTTTGTTGAACAGTCTAATTAGAAACATAAAAAAGAGCAAAATAAGTTATCCTTGACTCGCGTGGCAAAATGTTCATAATCGTCAGAATTTTTTTATGTCGGTCATTTACTTGAATTGTTTGTCACAATTAGTTAGTTCAACTTATTGTTTACAAAATATGTATATTACATAATATATATATACATTACAAATTATTTAGTATACGTGTAGTATTTAAGTATGAGTCTGGCAGGTTCGAGTGGTGAGTAATTTTGTAGCTGTTACACACAGTTTATTCTTTTTATCAATTAGTTTTTCCGGCTCATAATAATATGTATATGACATGTACGAATCTCATAGGGTCTGGTAAGAAGCGAAAAAAGGGAAATATAATTTCATCAGATTCAGAAGATGAAGAGTACAAGGATGTTGAGTCGACAAAGCGGAAGAAGGTTGAGGTATGTGCACACAAATTCTATATTTATTATTAATTATGAATTTAACCTGTTCACGTCATGTTAAAATTCTTCTATATTTCTTATTTTCTCAGGATAATTGTTCAGTTTCGTACAACTGCCCCATTTGTCCTTCATACACAACAACGAAATCTGATACAATGAACAAAAACTTAAACAGCAAGCATAAAGGAGAAAGAGTTAACGGATAAAAGTTGACATCCATCTCTTGTCGTGTTACTCAAAACACACTTAAGGTTTTTGATTACCCATGTTCATCCTGTGATCGTGGCTACAAGTCGGAGAAGTCCCTAAAGGCTCACATGAAAAGTCATGATGAACATTTTAATTTCTGTTGCACTGTGTGTGGGAGGTTAGAGAAGATAAATGGAATTATGCGTAGCCATTACAAGAATCAACATCTGACGTACAATAATAATCTCTCTATGAAATTAATGAAAATGCTCTACGAGGATGCAAAAATCAATAACAAATCAGTAGAACAACCCGTGTATTCCTGTAACTTGTATCCCCAATCATTCGATTTTCCTCGTTTTCTGCAGCAACATTTGGACGGCCACAAGAAATCGGAATCCTCTAGAACATGTACCACATGTGGTAGAATTTTCACAAGAGCAATAATTTGCAAGATTCACATGCGAATGCATGACCCCAATTTTGAAAAGCCAGCTGAGAACGATCAAAGTCTACTTTGGACTTGCGTTTTTAATAATTGGCATAATTTTCGAAATTTTATTGCGGGGGAGTGGGTTGATAAAATGACCTAATTTTCCTCTCAAAAAATTGCTAAAGTGTTCTAATGTCATGAAAAAAATATGTCAATTGTTAAAAGTGAAATTTTTAAGTAACGTAATATCGTGCTAAGTGAAAGCTCGTCGTATGTACCTTTCTTTACTATTATTTTTAATTTGTTTTACCGTTTCGTAAGTCACTTGGTGGTTATTCCTTGTAATCATGAATTTGACGATGGGTCACACTGTCAACAAAAAGCTATAATGTTCACTTCTGCTCCCTCACAGTGGCATCATGTCCGTTGGCTGCTTTATGAAATGATTCGGGGACGTTCTTGCACTAGCCTGCATGCTCATTGCGAAGGACATATAAGTACATATTTTTGTAAATCAGTGTAATAATACAAATTGTAATTAAATTTATCTATGTGTTTCTCTCTTTAAAGGGTCATGAGATGGATGCAGGGTCTGCACGATTTGTTGCTGCTAGATCTCCAGCTATAAAATGCACGTCGTCAAGAAACTAGTAGTCAAAATGGCCAAGAAGGAGACTCCAGTATTGGTCACAAATCATACAGAGTATGAGCCGTATCATGTTTACGACGAGTCAGCCGAGAATGAGATTATTAGGATTTTACGAGACGAAGACCTTTCCTCCAAGTCAGACAACAACTAGCAGCCGAAATAAATGAACATTTTAACCGAATTTTATACCCGGGTGGGGATGGTGACCCGGCGGAGACAATCAGAAATCACCCACCCTTGCTTTTTGAAGAGGATTTGGTACGTATTTAAAATAAAAATGACATTGGTTTCAAAATGTTGTATTATTCCGTGTCCATTACTAATTGTCATTGTTTTTGTACTTGTTAGTTTCAATTCGCAAGAATAGAAGGGGAACCTGACGACGACGGAGAAATTGACATGCTTGATGATCTGGCTGACGATAAGGATTTCGACGCAATTTTTGATGACACCTCAGATGCTGAAGAGGACTAAATGTTGTTTAGAACTTGGTTTTTTTGTGTACTCTAATATTATTGAGCTAACCTACCATACTATTATTATGTTGGTACTTTTTTAAATTTCTCAAGTGCCGTCAGTATTCGAGTCTATTAGAGTAATCGACCTTACCTAAATTTATTCCCGACTCCTCCAATCGCTTCTGGATCCCAGTCGATGTGGTCTGTCAAGAAATATTTTCATAATATTTGCATATTTTGTAAATAAACATGAAAATCATGTAAAATAATTTGCGTCTTACCTGACATACACGCGAAAGACCCACTGAGAGTTGACCCGAACAATTTTTTAATACTTAGAAAGTAGGGCATGTCAATCAAAATGAGATAATTTTCTGTCATGGCACAAGAATGATGAATATTGCAGTGCATGAGGCGAGGCATCGGAAATGAAGTCAGGATTTTGAAAGATTTGAAGCAGTCTGGATCGTCTTTGGAATTGGGTGATGGGATTTTGAAAATAACTTGTTTGGCCCCTGATGCTGACACTTGACCTCCAGTATTGTACATGGTCCCATCGTAGTCAACTAAAGGGTGAGGGGTGACACTGGCCAGGTGGAATAGTTTGTTCGCATCGTATTTTCTCATTGTTGTTACATCGTCTGGATTAATCTGACAAAATTATTTTTTATTGTATGGAGCCTCAAAAATGGAGAACATTTTGATGTGTGTTATGTAATTACCTGCCAAAAATATTGAAGTCCATTGGATGTGAATAATTTTTTATTGAAGTAAAACATGTTGTGATTACCATTGTCCGAATTCTCTGGAAGCTAGATAATTTCAGAAAAGGGAAAATGAGGAAATCAAGTCATGACTTTGTATCATGTAAAAAATTTTAAGTGAAACTCACAAGAGTCATCCAACGTCCAAAAAGATTTTTGGTGACGTCTGTGGAGGAAGGTGTAAAGAATTCTGCAAAGACTGGCTTCCCCGCTGTTTGAGCTTTCTTCAGTGCTTCCGATCTCAAAAATTTTTTGTACTGAGTAATCCCAGTCTCAGAAGAGATTTTGTATTTTGAAATCATACTGTAACCATCAATGAAATGGTTGACGATGAAATTTCCAAATTTAAATTTCCCTTGTCCTGTAAAGTAAAGACTTCCGTCCAGGTAACTTGGAATTTGACCCTGCGTACAAAATAGAAATAAACTGAATAAAGTGGCGCTGAGTTAATCAAAGGGCTTGCACGATTTAATTAAAACAACGTTTTGACTGTTTGAACAAAATTAGCGAATGTTACCTACTAACAGGCTACTAGACTACTATGTTAAATATTTACCCATGAGTAGCTCCTAAATCCTGAGCGGCGTTAAAGTCTCAACAATTTTTTGACTGATTCTTTTTGACTTCTAAATATTTTGGTAGTTTTAATTATTTACCTCCACTTCCAAAGAAACTCCATTACTGTCCGTCTCGATTTGGTCCTTAAATTACAAAACATTAAACAAATTTTTCAGTTGTTTTTTTAAACACTGGTAGCACAAACTGGAGAAAATACATCAGCTAAAAATTCACTGCAAAATTAATCACTGACTCAAATCCAGTCCTTCCAGAATGAAACCCTCAACTATACTTTTTGAATTGTATTGACAATCATTCGTACATGTCAAAAGTTTTGACAACTTCAAAATAAATCCTTTGTAACATTTGGTTTTCTGAATCTGAAAAAAGAATAAAGACCGTTCTTTTGACTTTACCTCGAAAAGGTTTGATAAATCCAAATTATTTTCCATCTTGACCTCTGCCGTCATCATAATCTAATTTTGTCTTGTAAACGAGTATCACACTAATAAATATTCAGATATCTTTGCTTAATCAAACTCTAAGTTGATTAACTCTGATGCTCGCGTGAAGGATTCTTGTTTTGACTGCAGAGTTGTGGACAGTGTAAAAGTATGCACAACGACTTGATGTTCATGGCCAAGGTCTCATGACGTCCACACACACTGTAAATACTCTTTGTGAGATTTTTTTGTCTCAATTTGAGACTCGCAAATGAAGAAAAAAAATTGTTCTCTCCTTTTCTCTTTCAGTATTTTCAATTTTTTTACAAGGTGGAAAGCCCGTCCTGTAAATTTTGGAATTGCCTTCAATCATAATAGAATATTATTATGATTGACTCTCTCAAGTCTCTTTTATCCATTCAATGCTAAAAAACTGCTAGTATGTAGTGGTCCTTATTGTGTAGGCCGGAAAACATGTAAATGAAAGGGAAAGATGTCCATGTGAATTGAAAGAAACGTTGACCTTCAAAAAAAAGAAGCATTCTCATGTTCTATTGAAGTTGCAATGTGAATTGCATGTGAATTTTGGAACCTCCACATTTTCTCATCATTACAAAACAATTTTCCTGCTTTATCCACCATTAACATGCGTTGTATGTCAATTTTAATTACTTTAGCACATCCATAGTGTCCTCGGACACGTTGAATGCAAAATATTCTCCATGAATGTTCCAGTGACCTGAGAATGACAAATCAAATCTTTTTTAAAAACGGAATTTACATTTGGGGGATATGATTTTTAATTAATGAAATCCGGCACAAAAAACTATTAATTTGACAACTCTTTAGGAAACAACATGGAATATGAGTGTGTGCGTGGAAATTAAAAAAACAGAGTTAAAACAAAAACAAGTAGTGCCCATCAACAATTGAAAGAATAACAAACCACACAAATTGTGTGACACAATCCAAAAATGAATTAAATGGAATTACAATAGTATTATGGTAGTCATAAATTAGCCTAGATACATAACAGTGAGGAAAAAAGGCTAATAGAATTCCAGTCGATGGGGAATAGTACAGTGCATAAAATATTTCAGCGTATCATTTAGTTATTGGCAGCCATTGTGTTTAACATTCGGAAGGAAAGTGATCGTTGTTCAGTAGAGCTCAGTAGGCATAAACCGGGTATCCAAAATAAGGGAAATTAATTGGGTACACATTGTTATTATTATTATTATTATTATTGTTGTTGTTGTTATTAGGGGCCGTTCGGAAACTGAGTGGAGTCACTTTCGCTTGAGAATTTTGACCCAATTCATTGTAGTCTTGTCCCACTTCCACATAGAGAGGTGGGAATGGTTTTGATTTCTGAATCCCACCTCCATAATGAGGATTTTGTTGATTATGCACAGCAGCCACTGGGATAGCTCCAAGGGAAGCAGCTCTAAATGACACAGCTACATCACTCCGGGTTGGCAAACTTGTGACATAGTATGGCAGTCCTCCGAGCCCGACGTAGTAAAAATAACCTAGAGGACAATTAAATCAAATTAGTCATGGACAAACTTCAGATAATTCCTTTGGCCTACAGAGCTCGAAAGTAAATTCACAAATAAAAATGTTGGACTTGGACGCCGTTCACGTCATTTAATGTATCAGTCCGTTTAGTCACAATCTCCAAAGGCGTCAAAAATTAAAGTGGCGTTCAAGTCACACAATTTTCACATTCTTTCTTAAAAAGATATAGTACCTGGACCTTGCTGTGTCACTCCAGACTTTGTTTGAGGCTGATTGTTGTTGAATTGTTGTTGATGAAATACAGTTTGACCTTGTTGGAACTGTCCACCATGATGACCACCCCCAACATCAAATTGGAGACTATAAGACGGACTCTGGAAAACTCCATTTCCTCCCTGAACATTTACATTGTTATTCTGATTGGGAGCATTGTACACAGTTGGATCCCGATTGACAACCTCTGAGTCTTCATCTCCCTCCACATCATCATGGGCTGGAGGTGGGTTGACTGTTGTTGTGACCACAACTGCATCCGGTACAGACACAATGATGGCTGAATGTTCTTTGTCTTCAGCAGGAGGGGTGGGTGGAATGGCAGTGGCATTTTCCTTGGCTTCTAGTGCTTTCCGGGCATTCCATTCTTGTTGGTAGTACTCGAGGAATCTTTGACGAGCCAATTGAACTTCTGGAGTATCCTGGACAATGTATGGAACATCCACAACTTGTTTTGGAGGCAAATTTTCTCCATAAGCATTGAATCCGTTGTTGGCGTCTGCTGTGTACTCAACCTCAACTAATTTCCCATTTGGATCCGTGTACGAATATTTTCTGGATAATTTTTTTAAAAAAATTGTTCAAAATTGATTAAATTATTCGGAAATTATTAATTGACAATATAAATTACCCCTGGACAGAGCCATCCGAATTCCGCCGTTCTTGTCGGGCTGTATGAGGAGCAGTGTAGGAGAAACTGGAATAAAAAATTAATTAATTTAAATACTTCTCATAAATGACGGGGGAAAGACACACGCAAAATAAAAAAAACGTTGGTCATTCCATTTAAATTTTTTTTCCAACCCAACTCCTCCTGTCCACCTTAAACAATGTAGGAATGTGTTTCCTGAGGAGCATTAACATGTTGAGACATGTGAGAAACAAATTTGACAGCATTTGTACACCCATCCCTACACAATATTACATATGTGTGTGTGTGCAGAGAGAGAGAGAGAGAGACAGACAAGTCTAATTTTTAAATTCTTTTAATTGTTAAAGTGACAAAGGAAGAAAGGAAGAGTTTGGTGTCCTGTTGCAAAGAGTAAATACAGAACAAAGAGAAAGACACACAGATAATCTTAGGATGTCCATTTTTTACCACTCACACACACACTCACTCTCTCACCTCTCTCTCTCTCATGGTAAAAAGCTAATGTAAATGTTAATGAGTAAACACGGAGAGTGCTGAAAAGGAATGGACGGGAGAGAATGTAAAGTGTGGCTGGGATAAAAATTTTAACATTATTTTTCAGTGTTGGGACCCATGGGGGCCATTGGACTCTCTCTCTCTCTGTTCCATCCGAGATCGTGTTGACATACACACAAATACAAACACTCCACTGTCAAAAGCCCCAGTCACAAAAAGAGATGAGCAAAACTCATTCTTCTCCCCACTGCAGGTACAGAAACACACACAGGCACACACAGAGAACGGCGGAGAGTGAGAGGGGTAAAAAGTTGCAATACCATCCGTCCAATTATATAAAATTGAAAATGCTTTTAACAGCCTCCTCTACACTACATTTAACACACGTTGCAAGGAGTAAATAGAAGAAGAAGGAGAAGGACTTTAAAAGTGGACGAAAGGAAAATGTGCTGTTGTCAGCATGACTTTACATTTGTCCTAAAAAAGCTAATAGACGCAGATCTGGAGCCACACTCCCAAAAAGCACAGGGTCATTACACACACACTGTCCTGTATTAACCGTGTGTGTGTGTGTTTCAATTACAACTGGAATGCTCACGAATTCACTGTCTATTGTCTTTTGGTTGGACGGAGGAGATACAAATTTTTGAAAATTAATCTCATTTGGAAATAATTTTTTTAAAAAAAATTAATAAATTGATCTGTGTTACTCACCTGTACTGCCCATCATCATTGATTGATTGATGTTGACTTATAGCCGGTTCACGGACATCCACTTCACCCCCTTGACTCACTCCGTCAAGAGCAAACCGAGTGAAAGATCCTGGAGCTGCTCCCGCTTGACTATTTCCATGATGACCCGCACTCCCCGGTACTCCTCCGTCTTGTCCCTGAGCAGCTGCGAAGGACGGAGCAGTGAGAAGTACCTTCAAAATTGGTACAATTAATTGTCTGAGGACTGGTGGGGCTTCCAACTGGTCATCCAATTCTCCACTCAAAAATGCAAGGAGGAAAAGGAAGATTGCCCATGTCCAGGCCAAAATCCCCAAAATGTGACGACAACTTTTGACAAGTAAAGTCCAGTCTACAGTCACCATTATATTCTCCAATCTAGGATAATTTGGCGACCCTCATACTCTCTAACCTAGACTGATCCTTGAGAGAGACTACAATTCACACACACGAACTACTAATAATTTAAGTCTGATTCATCTAGTTGTAAAAATAAATCCTAATCTTATCTCATCTAAAATATTATCTTTTTTTAACCCTCATCCTCCACACACGACCTCCACCCTAAATATCCTCAAAAATTTTGTGAACAACTTATTTCCATAATTATTTTTAAATATGACTTCAAAATTTTGAACAACAAAATAAAACTATCACGGAAGAACAGGTCAATTAGAATGGACAATGATGGAGAGAGAGAGGGTCCACTCACTCCCATCACACAATCACAATTAAAGCTCAATTAACTTTAAAAGGCTACTACTGGCAACAACAACAATCCAAGAGTATATAATTCTGTGTAGCCTACAAGTTTAATGCTCTCTCTAAAAGTTCTGTGTGTTTACTGTTCTTTCCTTACATTCCACAAAAAAAGGCCATTCAATGGAGGAAAAAATTATTACAAAATAATTTTTACTGCCAGAGCTATAGACTACCTAAGGTACGTTTACTGTGTGCCCCTGAATTTATAATTTCTCTCTCTCTGTAACACAGTCTCCTATCACATGTGTGTGTCAACACACACAATGGCAAAGAGGTAGAAAAGAAGCTGGAAACGAGAAAATCCTCTAAATTTCAGAAGGAAGGAAAAAGATTTCCTCTTTCATAAAGAGTAGGTAAGATAGAAGAGGAGAGCGGCATTTTAATTAATTGTAGTCTAATCAGAGTGACATAAAAAAAGGATAAAGAGTCGAAGGTACACCAGGAGCAACGAAACGGCCCTCAAAGTCAAGGCAAGTCACAAGAAAACTTGTAAATCCATACATACAAAATTCACTCACAAGAGTTTACAGTTTAAATACCGTTCCACGAAATTGTTGTAGTTGTGCAAAAATGTGTGAAAAAAGATTTTCTGATCTACATAATATTCCTGATCCCTAGTCGCTCCTTCTTTAACTGAATAATATTATTCAATTCCTGTGTGATAACAATTTATGTAACAAATAAAACTTGTTCACTCTCACTCTCTACAAAGACACACACAAACACACACATTTTGAATGCACTTTTCGTCAGACAATCGTTTTAATGATGGAGATTGAGAGAAGAGAGAACAGTGAGCAGAGTCAAGGTAATTTGAGGCCAACTTTTGTATTGTCTTGAGAAAGAGAGAGTGAGTGTGGCTGACGTGCAGAGAGAGACAAGGGAAAAAAAGCCGGCTCAAAGATAAATTAGCCAGTGCAAAAATCTTCAATGATTTTTTTTTGCAAAATATAAATCAATTCCTTCACCACATCATTCCTTGTCAGCACTTTTGTGGAGAAGTTTGGAATCCCTTTGGGCAAAAACGTAATTCTATTCTATTCTAAATCATTTCATTTTTCTCCAAAATTTTGATTTACTCAGTAATTATGAAAATATTTTTTACAAAATTCAAAAAATTGAAACTCACCAATAAAAATAGACGAGAACTTGTCATCCTCTCGCTTTTGTTGTTCAAAACTATAAAAATAATTATTTAAAACAAAAGAAATTTATCACACAATGTTAAATTTTGTTTAAAAATAAAATATTTTTGTGCACAAAAAACGTTTTCAGAAAATTCTCCCCNCCCCCCCCCCCCCCCCGAAAAAATAAATTGGCTACAAAGTTTACAAAGATGAGAAGACAAAGGAATTGAAGGTACTTTTTGTTGATGATTAAAGTGAGGACGTTGATACAGCACTGAGGTTGAGCTCTAAATAAATATCCAAAGCCGCATCTTCTCATCTTCATCTCACTTTGTTCATCTCTCTCTCCCTCTCCTCTCCCATCACACACACACACACATCAGCATCTCGACACTGCAAAGAGAGAGAGAGAGAGAGAGAAAAAAAAATGTGGACATGATCATCCCAGTTTATCCAAACATTAAATTGAGTCATTGCTGGAGTATGCAAGTGTTTTTTTTAAGGAAAAAAACTAATAATAAATTCTAGATTATTTTAAATCCCTCCATTTTCTCAATCATCCCTCAAATACATTTGCATATTGCAATTAAATGAGAGTCAAATCTATTCAGACTGGAGATTTGAATGGAGAATCGAGTGTACACACTACACACACGACAAAAAAATTGTAATTGATTTATTGTAGTTATTGTCCCATCAATGAATGGAGGGTGTCACTAGCAAGAGGACGATGAGAATTTTCTGAGTGGCTATTGAAATTGAAAGGAAGATGATAGTACATAAAAATATTTTTTTTTGTCTCATGATGAGACTCTCATCATCACAATACTCACCATCGCGATGCCTTATAAAGGATGCGGAATAATTAACCGTTTTGTTAATCACTCTTTCAAAAAATATCGCTCATAAAAAATATAATTTGAATCGGAACAAAACTGTTTCATTCACACACGCAGTCATTCCAATCACAATCCCACCAACAATAAACATTTGATATTGTCCGGTATTTTTTATCTCAACGACCAAAAGAGCCATTGACACATGGACTTGTTGGCCGTCAATTGGTCATTGTGAAGATTATCAAGGAAGATGATCTTCTTTTCCCAGTCACGGAAGGAATTACAGCATCCACACACACTCGACACTCACAATCAGATAAAAAGGATATTAAATAATTGTTCATCAACTGATTGTCATTTATATGTAACGTGTGTGTACGTGTGTGAGAGACAGCCCAAGGGACAAGGACCTACACTTGAATAATTCCAAAGTTTCTTTTATAATCCCTTCATTATAAAATATCCCTTGTTTTTACTGAGTATCATCCTTTTGCTTACAATTAAGTAGGTAAATAGCTATTAAAAGGGTATTACGTAACCTCAAAATTCATCATGATGGTATTAATAAATTTCCAGTTCAAAATCTTGGAACAAAGGCTTTGAATAAGTCAGGAGGATCAGAGGAAGAGGCCAGAGGGCAAGAATATTTGCAAACAGTCAAAAAGCCTTGATTTGGATGAGTGGACTTGAGAAGTGGAGGAGAGTCGGCTGGAAAGGTCTGGACGAGTCAAAAATGGCCTTTCCTTCTAAATTATACACAAGACAAGGTCAGCAAGTAAGACACACTTTTTTTCCAAAGACGTCGGCTAATATGATACGATGATGCTCTTATTTTTCATGTCTAACCTTTATCTGTTGTGTCCCTCCTCCTTCCTCTCTCTCCTGTCTACAAACACAAATGAAGCTACCTGGACATGGACAATTATTATCATTATAAAGCTACATCACACGTACCCACTTCTACCTATAAATACAATATAAAAGCTCTTCTTCCTCCTGTGTATTGAGAATTTGATAAATTATTATTTTCCTATGATTCCCCATGGGGTTAAAGATGGGGTGGGGATGGAATTGTCATTTTTTCTCACTCAACTCATTTACATACGAATCCATTATATGCTAATATATACATTGTAACAACACACTCGGGGACGACCATACACATTCAATCCACAGTTTTTTCATCCACATTTTTAAGGTAGGCCCACAGGACTAGAAGAGAGAGAGAGAGATAGAGAGAGAGAGGAAAAAAAGTTGGTTAGTTTTATACCGATTGAATGGCCATGTGATGAAGATGATCTGATTGTGATTGAGAGTGCTTGTTCAATTACTTTGTTCAATTGGCAAAAGTGTCAGTCCAGACTGCATGTCAAAGGAAGACACGAGGTAACACAGGGGGAGAGAATTTTTGTTTATTGCATCTGAACATTTTTTTTACCCCTCCATTTAATTAAAAACGTTTTGTTTTTATTTACCATCACTAGACACACACGTACATGACACATGAGCATCTTCATTGCCTTCTTATTCAGAAACAATTTTGGCAATTTTCTTTTTTTTACAAAGACTCGGCAAAAAAATATTGGCTGCTCATCTTCAGGTTCCGTTAGCTATTTTAGACAATGATGACAGCACACTGTGTGTGTAAGTAATCATTAATCTCCAGCCCATATTCATGGTACTTTATTATTAAATTGAACAAGTATATTAAAAGATGATTTTTTTCTTGAAAGGGGAGGGAAAAAAACAATAAGGTCCAAGGTTTAGTATAATACACACTGCAAAATCAAATATGGACTGGACAAGAGAGAGTAAAAACTAGTTTGAAACATTTCAAACCCCAATTTTTAAGGAGCAACAGGAAAATCTAGCCTATATACTTAATATTTAATCCATACAGATTATTCTATACCACATACTTTTTTTTACAAAAAAAAATAATTCAGGGACAACAAAAAATGTAATTTTTACCCACTCTCTCATGAGCAAACAAGAAGTTGATAACAGGCATATAATATACTATTAACTTATACGATTAATATTCATATAGAGCACCATTCTCTCCACTTTTGGCACTTTCTGGAACACTTTATTCCAGGATGAATGATGTCCTATTATTGTTGTTGAAATTTGATTGAGCTTTTCTTTTTTCTTGCTTTATACATTCGAGTACATGAAATAATACACTGTATTAAAGACAGGGAATACAAGATGACACACACAAAAGGATGAAAAATTTAGGGTGCAGGAACTTTCTTCAATTTTGTTCTCACTACAATTCGGACACGTCGATGATTCCCCAAATTTCCAGTGATGGGTGACCCCTGATCCAAAGATGTTGGACTATGAGTGTCATTTGTGCTCGTGACCACACTGGAACTAATTATGGTTTGAGTTTCCGTTATCGGTCCTTCTGTCGGCATTGTTGTTGTGGGGACTTCTGTTGTTGTTGTTGTTGTCGTCGTTGTTGTGGTGGTGGTTGGTTCTGTAGTGGTTGCTGTTGTCGTATTTTTGACTGTCTCTGGATTTCTTTGTCTATGTCTAGGTCTATGTCGTTGTTGGACACTGGACTGACTTCTACTACTACTCTGAGATGACACAGTGGACACAGAAGTTCTGGAACTGAATGATGATGGCGTTTCTTCTTTGGTCTGGTTTCCTGTGGATGCTGAAGGTGTTGTGGAGGAGACTGTAGGTCGTACACGACGAAGGAATGTTAAAATATTAACTTTAGGTTTGTAAGTTGTTGGTTGTTGAGAATCTGGAGTGACGGCTGTTGTATCTGGTTCCAAATTCTGAGTCTCCACTGTCCGAGCTGTTGTTGTTATCAAACTGAGGATTAAACTTTTGGTTGTCTCTGGTTCAGTCAAATGAGCTCTAGTTGTGGTGGTGGCATAATTAATTTTAGAATTGGATGTTGTTGTTGTGATTAAAGTGAAAGAAGAGGATTCAGATGTTGAGGTCACAGTCAAGGAATGATGTTCCACTTTAAGTTCAGAGGTAGGAGGAGGAGGGTCAGATGGGGATTTTGAGGTGGTGATATTGGGCTCGGATTTATATGTGACTACGTCGAGGGTTCCTGGAGAAGTGATGACTGACTTTGGCGTTGTTGTTGAGGTGTTTTGAGTAGCTTAAATTTAGAAAATAAATTACAGATCCAATTAATACACACATATGGATAAAAGAATGAAATGGAATTAAAATTATGAAATGTACCTTTTGGTGGTTCATCCGCCTCCTCTTCTATGTAATAGTATTCATAGTCATTCAGTCTGGGATCAACTGTTGTTGTTGTTGTCTTTGTGGCACTTGTCGTTGGCACAACTTGTGATTTTGTGTCATTGGCTATTATTATTGGTTTGGAAATAGTAGTAGTTGTTGTTGTTGTTGTTGAGGGAGGAGGAGACTTGGATACAACTTTAGTCTCTACTTGGAGAGGGACATCATTAGATTCCACAGGAACAACTACAATTTCTTTAGGATTCTTCAAGACAGTAGAATTATTTCCACCGGATTTGACAGGCGGGATAGAAGGGACAGCCTTGCTTGAAACATTTGTTGCTTGGACAGTCTGAGTTGGTTCGTCATCATAGTAGTATTCGTACTCTACGTAATCGTCTGGATCAAAATCTGGGCCGGATTTAGTGATGAGAATCTGAAATAATATTAACAAAAAAATTAATTTGAATCTTTTTAAATTGCATCATTACATTGCGTATGTAATTGTCACCAGTGTCGGGTCAAAAAAATCTTTGTTGTTACCTCTATTCCTCCATTGTCTGACTTGATCGGTGCAGATTTTGAAACTCCACTATTTTTACTGTCAAGTAATTTGGCATTCACACTGATTAAAGGTGTAGTCGACTTTATGCTGGACTCTATAATATCCTTGCCCGTCTGTCCATTTTTAGATTGATCCGAACTGGGAATGACATTTGATGAGGGCTCACTCGTATTTACAGTTCGAAGGTGACTCCCTACATTCAATAACCGGTATGACCCTGATCTGAGTCGATAGGTTGTGGCTTTGTCGTCTTGAGTCTCCACTATTTCAGCATCCTCTTCAATTTTCGAACTAATCTTGATATCATTATTGTTGTTTGAGGAAATAGGGGATGAAGATGTGATTTGACTAGTGGTATTTACTGGGACAGTCCTACTTCTGGGTGTCCCTCTTGACGGTTTTGATGTTGAAGATGTTGAAGGGATGGGTTTGGATGTTGTGGAGGACAGAGCTACCCGGCTGGAACTTTTTGTCACCGTCTGAATCTGTCGGTCTTCCTTGATGGACGTTGGAGGAGTAGTATTGTTAACACTGGATTGTGTCGTCACTCCACTTGATGATGATGTTTGATTTGCTGCAGGATCCAAATACTCTTCGTAATACACGTCATCGTAATTGTCATTGTTGTCAATTTCCTCATAATCGTAAATGATTTCCTGAATAATAAAACAGACGTTGAACTCTTTAATTACACAATTTACATAACAATAAATGTCATGCATGCAAGGATGATACATTTTTTAAGTCGTTAACTACACAACCATTATCCTATGTCAATTATTTTATTATATCATTTATCAATGGTGTAAAAAAGAGACTTACGGGGATTCTTCTCTTGTCTGTTGTCAATGAAGTTGGTGGTTTCACAATGACATTACTCACACTAGAAGCTTCATTCGCAAGTTCCTCACCCGTTGACTTGGTCTCATTGACTGCACTCCTCACTCTAACTTTGGATGATTTAGATTTCCTTCTTCTCAAAATTAATTTACTACTATTTTTGGAAGAGTTGGACGCATCCCTTGCCACCTTCAACCTTTCTGATTTGGTTTCTGGAGGTGATTTAGTCTCTGGAGGTGATGAAGATGAGACTGGAGAAAGAGTCTCCTCAACTTTGACCTCTGACGTTGAACTGTTGACTCCAGACTCTTCAGATTTTACGTCAGGTTTCACAGTACTATTAACTACTACAGAAGTGTCCTCAACAGTTTTCCCTTCTGGTTTGAGACTGGACGGCTCTATATTATTATGACCTTGTCCTTCCGGTCCGAGATTGACATGGACGTACGAGAAGGAAGGGATATTTCCTAGATTCCTGATTTCGTAGGAATAAGAGTACACATCATTGGGGTTGGGAACAACCTTCTGAGTGGAGTCAATGGATGCCAAAGCTTGATTCACTGTCACTTTATACTTTTGTCCATTTTCATCTATTTTCAAAGTGGAGAAGAAAAAAAATGTGACATTTTATAAATTCAAAAAAAGATTATTGAGATAATTTTACCGGAATTAGAATTGATGTTGTCCGTGACCACTGAATTCGGTGGATTCGTGTTCACCGTTGGAGCTGGCGGTATTGAAGGAAATATATTAGCAGTCCCTACATTCGAAGAGAAACCAGAAGGATTCACAAACTGAGATAATAATTCAATCCTATTGTGGTAAAAGCCCGTGTAGGCCGGTTTGGGCAGAGTCCCTTCCACTAGAGTACTCTGGAAAAAATTATTTTGAAAAGGATTCACTGGACCGACTGGACTGAATCCATTCGGGTAGGATGGATGACTCCGGTGAAAGTAGAAGAAACTGGTCGAGTGTCCCGGAGAGACGTGAGGAAGCAAAAATAAAAGGATAACGGCAAAAGCCGGAGTTTGACCTGACATGACTGACTAATTTTGTGTCGAGAGTGTCTGTGGCACTATTCCTATTTTACAAAATGTGTTTTGAAATAATATTTCCTCGTCTACATTTGAAGACGGAAGAGAGAATAGAGAGACAGAGGGGAGACGGGAGGAAAGGTGACTTGACTTGATCTGGATACCCCAAAGAATGTGGATGTGTAACGTGCGTGTGTGTGTGGGGTTAAGGAGGGTGGTCTCTCTAATATTAGGAAAGAGTCGTCGTCGATATTGATATTTTAATCGACATTGTACAAAAGTTCTCATTCACTCTCTCTCTCTCTCTCCCTCTTGAATCTCCACAAATTTTTAATACACACTCCTCTCACTAACATACTATTAAGTACTACTAGATGTATAATGTAATAATGTTTTGATGGGGGAGTGTGTGTTGTACCACACACACACTATACACACGTTACTCAAATCCATGTTAAGAACGTACATCATCATCAGAAACACATGAACACCTAAGTAAGAATGAAATGAGCTGACCTTGCCACCTAATGCAATTGTTGGTTATCAATTTCGTAAATAATTGTAACTATACTACACTACACAACAATATAGGAGAACAACAGTAGTTGTTGTAGTAAAGGAGAGTCCGTTAGTTGTCTGTGTATGGGAGGAGGAGGAGGAGGAGGAGGAGGAGGAGAGACAAGGAGTTAATAAAATGAACTAGTCTAACGTAACCAAGAGTCTTTCCGTCATTCATCAATTGTACGACGTGTACAGGTTACACTAGTAAAATATATTATTATTATTCTTAAAAAATATTACTACTTATATTGCAATCACATCCACATGGACAGAGAGAGAGAGAGTTTCGCTCCTTTGCTCACCTCCAATGCCAATCTCTTAAGGTTCACCTCCGTCTCTCTCTGTCTTCGTGTTAATGTGTAATGAGGAGATTTATTATTGTTCTTCACACACAAATTTATCTTGGACTTATCTTTTATCCTAGTCCCTCGTCTGCATAATGTATAATTATGATTTTATGGTAACCTCTCTTCTCACACTTGTACTTTTTGTATTAATACAACAAGTTTTACTGTTAATAATAATTTTTTTAAAAGTCTTTACCCCCATCCCTTTCGTCCGTCCGACTCTCGTCTCTCAATACTATTTTTTTCTCTTCAGTTTTGTTCCTTTTTTTACTTGACAATTTGCAATATGAATCATATTATATGATTTATCTAGGCCACAACCATGATGCAAAATGCAAGCGAGAGAGATAATATATGTATTTTAAAGTGAATGCAGTCATTGTTGATGTCTATCAGCATATATTTATATTACACGAGAACACACACACACTGAGAACGTGTGTGTGTTACTCATAGTATTACTAAGTTAGAAAATTTAACAGGCACTCCACCCAAGAATAATTATTACCTTGTGCTTACCTCCTAGTATGTAAACTGTCTTTTTTTTCGTCTTCACTCTCAAATATTGGCTATTAGCCCGACACTACACTGCATTTTCCTCTCCATCAACCTGTTCAATCAATTAGGAGAGCAAAAAGATAAATTAAATGTATAGTAGAAATGTAAGAGATAATAATAATTTACAAAGTTGCCCTGGCGTAATTTGTACCAAATAATAAATAGACAAAAACAAAAGACGTAGAGATACAATTATTTGACTTCTCGATATCTGCCCTTTTACCTGAGTTCTTTTTTTGACATTTCCATACGATTCAAGACTTGACTGACTGAGAATATTCAAGGTTTCCATCTTATTAGCCTAAATTTAAGACTAATCTGACAACTACTGTAGGTACTTGATCATACTGATTGGGATCATGAAAAAAATAATCTAAAGTTGAGGGGGTGCATATCCTGTAGCAGCAGACAAAGAGAGAAAAAAAGAAAGGGACAGTTAAGACTCAACAAAAATTATTTCCATTTTGACCATCAAGAGGTGAGTGACGGTCAGCAACATGTTCTCCTGGGGCAGCAGGGAGAAAAAAGATGAAGACAAAGAGAAGGGTGGACAACCCCGTACGAAACTAATTACATATAAAGTCAATTTATAATGAGTGTTAAATAATGGACATAGTTAATTATTATGCAACGTACTTTTTAGGTGATGATCCTCCTGCACAAGGGAAATCCGAAGAGATAGCACAGATAAAAGACTCTCCGTATGACACGGGTCGACGATCCAGGGTCTGGAGAAAAGTAGGAAGTTTTACTTCACAAGCACCTCTGACTGAGATTCGTCCTAAAGCAAAAGCCTTGAGTAAATAATTATTTTGACAACATATAACATCATAATACATTTTCACACATTCATAGTTAAACATTTAACTAAATGAAATATAGCTGGACCAGATAAAGGACAAATTTATGTTAGACCTGACCGGGAGATATGGGAGACTCGCTTCGATTTTCTCGTCTCCATGTTGGCCTTCGTCATGGACTACTCAACAATATGGAGATTCCCTTACCTCTGTTTCAAGGTACAATTATTTATAATGAGTTATTTACAAACAAGGAAAGTATAATTTGTCGATGGATTCTACTTAATTGTAATTAACTATCACTTTGTGAGACTCGGAAAATAAAATGAAAACGGAGAAAATCAGAAAAATGAATTTTTAGGGAAAAAATCGTGAGAGTCAGTAAGGAAATCTACGGAATGTGGCTTCTATTCACACACACTAAATCAATTTGTGAATTTAATTGTTCTTCACAGCTTCTTAATTAATTAATAAATGTTTTGGGTTTCTTAAAACAATGAAAAAGAGTCGAAATTATGAAGAAGAACTTACTGTCTGTGAACCAAATTGGTCTCTCTTCCCCCTCGCGACTCATCCCCGAGTTTCTCCACTGCTCCTCTCGAGTCGTACCCATAGCCCAGCGGATACTACCCGGGCCGGGTCTCTGGGAGTCTGGGATCGATTCTGGGTGGAGGAGGAGTTTCTGGGGAAGGAGAGAGGGTCAGTTGCGAAGGGGTGTGTGTACTGGCGCTTGGGCCGGGTTGGGTGCAAAGAGAATACCTAAAGTTACGGTCTAGGGGCCGTGTATTCCCTCCCTCTGTGTGCACACCGACTCGGTTCCTTGTCTGGTTACACTCTGAAGCACAGACCCAAGAAGACATCCTGGAGGAGGAGGCGGAGGACACTGAGGAATGGGACGACTCGGTGGGTATCGGGTTCATACAGCTCTAGGGGTGAATCCGGCAAGAATCACCTTAAATGGTGACTTGACCGAAAGCGGTGAATTCGGTACCCTCAATTTTTGTCAATTTTTTTCCTAAAAAATTTCACAAGTTTAATTATTTTTTTAACGTTCATTGTGTGTTGTAAAAATGCCATTTTTACAAATCCACAGCCTTAAAATATTCCAAAATAATTTTGAGTCATTTTGTGCTGGCCAATTTACTTTTTGAAAAAGTATGATAATGTCAAAAATAACTCACATTTTGTTGAATTGCAGAATGGTGGGTCAGTCTTTTTGATTCCTTACGTCATCATGATGGTTTTTTGTGCATTTCCGATCCTTTATCTTGAGGTGAGTTGACCTTTCAACAGACATTTCCAATTAAAATAAACTTACAAATATTGAGAATTAAAATTTTTCAGCTCATCATAGGGCAATTTGTGCGGGAAGGAGCCATCGGGATGTGGAAAATATGTCCGCTTTTCAAAGGTAAGGGTCAAAGGTCCTTTGAATTTATTACAGTAGATCTATTTTCACTTTTTTATTGCAGGAGTGGGATACGCAGTTGTCCTCATGTCATACATTGTGACCTGCACATACAACATATTTCTTGCCTGGACAATGCTCTACACATTCGCCTCCTGTTCGAGTGACCTGCCTTGGGCAGGTTGTGACAATGAATGGAACACGGACCAGTGTATTGAAATTAAACCAACGATGGAGCAGAGTCAAAGGGATGGAGTTCTGGCTGGAGAAGAATATTTTCGGTACAGTAATAATAATAATTTAACATTTCAAATAAAATTCTTTTCTAAAAATTGTCTATTCTCTTTTTAGTGAAGAAGTATTGCAGATGGAAAATTCCAAACTGAACAAAACATATTCTCTGACTCATCTTGGAAAACCCATCACGATGAATGTCATTTACTTGACCGTAGTTTACATGATCCTCATTATATTCCTCATAAAAGGAGTCACCAGAACAGGTCCTTTTTAATTCCGAATTACATAGCCACTGTTGATAATCATTTTAAATGGATTTTCAAAATCCGAATTTTGTTGTTTTTCTTGCAGTTAGACTCCTCTGGATTTGTACAGCTGTCCCGTTGGTCATTTTGGCCTTATTTGCTTTCCGATGTACGTGTAAATATTGTCTACCGGAAAATGAATTATTTATAATGTCACTATTTTTTGCTATTTTTATTCCTCTATTCTTAGGTATCTCTGTACCAGGAAGTCGAAAAGGTCTCATTTTCTTCTTTGCAGTCAAACAAAATATTGGGAAATTGGCAAAACTGCAAGTGAGATTTTAAACAAAATTAATCTTCAATCTTTTTTATTGCAAGAATAAAGTGGAATAAAATAGGAATTGAAAGATCATGTTTGGTTGTTTTAGATATGGTGTGATGCAGCATTACAAGCTTTCTATTCTACAGGTGGGTATGACTTATTAATTTTATATTTGATGATTTAATACTTGACCTGTATTTATGGACTGTAGGTTTGGGTTTTGGTGTACACGTGGCACTAGCGAGCTTCAACGAATTTCGTCATAAAATTTTTAGGTAAGGCAATGTCACAGATTACAGTTAATTACATATTGTAAAAGGAGTACTTAACTTACATAATATCTGATTGGATAATTACAGAGACATCATCACTGTTCTTGTGGTCAATGGCATTGTGAGTCTCATGAGCCTTACCATTGTTTTTGGATTCGTGGGTGCTAGTGGTTAGTTCTTCAACCAGTCAAACAATAATTCTAAAATGTGTGTGTACTTATTTGTCGATAATTTATTTTAATCAAATTTGACAATAGCATTCGTTTTGAAGAAAGAGATGGAGGACATGCAGTTAGTAGGTAACATATTATGAAAATTTATTAGACATTGATACAAGGTACAATTAAACTGGTCTAAATTAGTAACATGTTGATTTGTAGGACATCGAATTATATTTGACATATTTCCGGACGCACTGGCTAGATTACCCGGCTACAATTTTTACTCGTTTGTCTTCTTCCTCATGCTCTTCAGCCTAGCTTTTGCCGGAAACGTAAGTCACAGAAAAGTTGAATTAAGCAAATTATAGCAAATACAGTACATTTTATTTTGTTACTGATTCATGTATCTCACACCCAGCTAGTCGTTCTTCAATGTGTGGTGACAAGCATCAAGAATGTGTTGAGATCTGTGACGGATGTGTACAAGACAAAAAGTTGTATCATCATTGCTGTGGCAGTCACAATCTCGTACATTGTCGGATGTCTCAGTCTAGTCCAGGTTTCTGAAAAATAGTTTAATTATCAATCCTGACCATATAAGACTACAGAATAATATGTATAGTTGATCTTCAATTTCTTGTTTCGAACTTTTCACTCTGCTTTCTAGGGTGGCTTTGAAATTTTCTCTGTTCTCAGGTAAATTGACTTCGAAATTTTCACTTTACCTGTGCGGCTTTGTTACATGTAAAACTTTTGGCCCCCTCCTGTTCAGTGACAATGTTGCAACAACTTCACTTCTATTCTGTGCATTCCTCCAAGTTATTGGGGTCAGTTGGTTCTTTGGTGAGATCAAATTAGTAAATTACTGTACAATTTTTAAGTCTAATTCTAATTGATTGGGTCAGATTTTGACGGTACTTATGAGACTCATAAGTTATGACAATGTTTTCATTTTTAGGACTTGACCATGTCTGCAGGGCAGAGTTTGCAATGAATGAGAGAGTTCCACATATGTTTGTGATGATTTGTTGGAAATTTATAACACCGGTAATATTGTTGGTAAGAAGAATCATTTTCCATTTACTGTAGATAAATTATCTAGAAATTGTGGTAAAACTGATTAAAAGGGAAATTCTATCTGTCATTCAGGTAGTCACCATTAAATCTCTGATCCCAGAAGACAATGAAATAGTATACGAAGGATCGGAGAAATACAAAAAGTATCTTCGTTATGCCATCATTATGATTCCAATATGTTTGATCCTGATGGTTGCATTCACTAGGACAATTTGCACTAAAGGACCCATGGTTAGTAACAAAAAAATTATTAAGATGGTCTTACACTGAATAAAATTAAATGCTATCATATATTATGTAAATAGAAATGTTTATGTGTCATCTCGCCCGTGATTGACCACGACGTCATAAGACAGACACTGACAGGAGCCAGAGCCAAAAAGAAACACTGGACATTTATAGGAACCCAGAAACAATTGGAAGAAGCAATTCCTGAACTCAAAATAAAACGACAAGATGAAGAGCTTGCCAAACAAATGAAGAAACATCCACGACAACCATCTGAAATAATGGAGATGCCGAATCCAGACCAATTTTCTGTACCCGGATCCAATGATCAAATGAAAACGAGTACTTGACTCTATTCTCTACTGTTTGAAAGTATTATTTCCTACTACATATTATTTCATACTACATATTTTTGGTATATGAATCATATTACAGTTTCATAATAATATTATTGTCTTATTTGTTTTTCTTTTTAAACTTGGGATCCAGTCTTTTATAGGTTTTCATTTTGACACTATCAATTCTTTTCATCATTAAACATTTTCACTCTTATGACAGCTGATATAAAAACTTCTGCAGCCTGGGAAAAAGCGAGAGTATAAAAGCGAGAGCTGGAATGTCACTAAAGCTTCTTTTAAGGTAGTCATGCAAAAAAGGACAGAGTTAATTCATGTACAAATTTCTTTAGAAATATCATTGTACTGAGTACTGTGTGTGAAGGAGGCCTTAGGCAAATCTCGAACCTCACACTACACTGAAATACAAAACTATGACTCTCTATCTTTCAATATTAGTATAAGATAGAAATGGAAATGGACTTTGAATTAAAAGGTGGTCTCATTTTACTGGAGCTGGAACCTCTGCAACGTCTTTGTCACGGTCACCTCCACTTCTTCTAGGTCATTTCGTGCTGTTTTTTGTGCATAGTGAAAAACCCTTTCTGTTCTAGCTTGTTTAGATCCACTCTCTCTCTCTCCCTTCTCTATTCTGGTATTTTTCCATTTGCAAAAAAACATCATTTATCGGCACACACTACTACTATCTCCTTTTATCTTACCTACTATACAAGCTATAAACTCCAAATTATTATGATAGTCCCACTAAAAAACAAATATTAAAAAAGAATAAAAGTATCCTTTTTTTACGCAGGGATTGATGAAACTTTTTGCAAAGTGCAGTAATATATTTTTAGCATCTCAATTTTCCTCTTTGTTAGTCTGTAGTCTTTTGTCGTTCTCTTAATAATGTGGACATGTAATCTAATGTACTTTTGCAATTAATTCACGTACTTTAAATTTGCGCTTCTATTCTATGCAATGAACTCTTGCAGATTCTTCTTCTTGTTGGATCAGATGAGTTTCCAGCTGTTTCAAGAGAGAGAGAGAGACGAAGAGGGAAAAAGTGCCTTTGGACACTATGCATTGTGTTTTCTGCTGTGTAAGTTTAATAATGTATTAATATTTTTGTAAGTATGATGATGGTGGAGAGTGCATGTCGTGGTCAACAATAGTTACTTGATTGTTAAGCCGGCTGATTTATTTTGCACATTTTGCACAGTGATGAAGAAGTTGAAGTCATAAGGATATATAAACTTTTCCCATGTATTCTATGATGATGATGATATTTTGTGTAGAGAGTCAACCTGTTCACTTTACCTGTTGCTAAGGAAAGAATTGGGAGAAGGGTATAAGGAAAGGACGTCTTGTCTTGTGTGGTCATCATCATCTCATCTTCTTGGTCAAGGTGTACAATACCTTACATTATGTAAGTTACATATTATCCAAACACCAACGCTTCTTCATCATGATGTCTTGTTCAAGATTAGCCTCGCTGCCTCAGGAGTTGTAAAACGGCTCAACTAAAGTACTAGATGAATACACACTACACGACACAACTAACCAGAAAGAGTCTCAGTATGTATTATTATTCCATTGTTCTGTCCTCTGAGTGTACTTGTGTGTGTGTGAACAGAGTCCAGTATCACATGTTGTTGATTGCCAACTTGTTTCATCAAGAAGACGTGGCTATTTAAGTACCTTGTTTTATTTTTTTCCCTGATGAGTTGTGTGTGTGTGTGTATGTGGAACTCCAATCCCAGTTTTCCCCATCATGATTCTTCATCCTGATAGTAATGAAAATTGCATGGACTGTTTTCTGATGTACAGTATGACTTTGCATACACAACTTGTATGTAATAGTAATAATACTTTATGCACTCCCATCACTTCTCCTGGAACGTTCGAGCTCTTGGCTTTTGCTATTGTGGTAGTTCGTAGTGTGTGTGTGGATTTGGGCACAAAAAATTATTTGCAAAAGTGTTTTTTTCCTCCTTCACCTCCTCCTCCCCCTCCTCCTTGTTCTTCTTCTTTTGATTCAAATGTAAAATGTACACTTATGTAATGTAGATGGTCCATATATTTACCCTTCACTCCTTATACTGCCAAGGCGTGTTTGTATATATTGTGTGTGTATATTTGAAGGGGGAATGGAATATTCCAAGTTGAGTTGCTATGCTGGATATTTTACAATGTGTGTAGTGTTGGGAGGAAAATTATTAGTGGATTTGTCTTATCCTCTACGAATACTTAAAGGTGACTATCATGGATTCATATAAAAGGGCAAGCTGGATGTGGCCTCGGAGTCTTTCGGCGGCTGACAGCGGATAGTAGAATATCTCTCTTTAGCTCCTCAATTCCATCTCTATCTCTCAACATGAAGTCTTTTGTAAGAGAGACACACTTATTCAATTATACATTAGTTATTTAATTTAAGCTTTGACATACATTTGACTCTAATTTTTTATTATTTTAATTAGCTTGCCTTTACACTTTTGGTGGTCAGCTGCTCAGCTCAGTTCCCCACCAGAACAACAATATATGGGGACAACAACAATAATAATAACATCAACATGATGGACCTTCTCAAATACCAGGGACCATACTCCAGTCAATTTTATGGTCAACAACCAATCACCACAATGAGAGGTCAAAATCTGTTCACTCCAACTCCAACCACCACAAATAATATGGATATGGAGAAACTCATTCAAATGAACAGATTCCTCCGTGCCCTTCAATTTTCAAATCCTGAATTAGTACAACAACAATTGCCCACCCGTCGTTTCCTCCCTTATCAACAACAGCCACAAATACAGGAGACAACTGGGCTTATGAGTCTGAGTCAACTTTTGAGGACTGAACTCTTCAAACAATATTTACTTGGTCAATTAACTAATGAAGACTTGGTGATGAATCGTCTTCCTCTCCGTCCCACTTACACCACCACCACACCTACAACCAATGACATGATCAACCTCCGCCGACTTTTGTGGACTCATCCTCAACTCATGGCCACTCTCCTCAATAACCCTGTCATTACCCAACAACTTCGGGAGCAGTTGAACAATAATTTTATCCAAAATACTCGTACCATGCCAATGTATGGAGATGATCAAATGACCACTACTTTCCCCAATACTCAAACTGGAAACCGAATGATGATGCCTATCTATGGTGAGGACCAAACTACCCGGGGAATAATGTTCACTCCACAACAACAAGAAGAGATGGTGATGATGAACCGAATTGAACCAACTACCCGAAACACCTTTAATGGAATCCCAACCACCATGAACCAACGTCCCATGGACATGCCATTGATCATGATGATGACCATGGACAAACAGAATCAAATCCCCACCACCACAAACACTTATGGAAGATTCGTTCCCAAGATTATGAGGACGACTGTCATCATGACCAAACCAATGATGAAGGAAATCATCACTGACAAGAAAGTCCAGGAAAAGACTGTCGACCCCGTCTTGGGACAAGAACAGATCACAACTGGAGATGTCAAGGTTAGATTCTGAGAATACTACAATTTATTATAACTCTTTCTCATTTATGGTGATTAATTGTTTAAAATTAATTTTTGGATTCAGATCATTGACAAGAAGATTATCCCCACCACTCCCGAAATGGTTGCTCCCGAGCCCATTGTCATGGATGACCCTATGACCACTAATGAAGATATGACAATGACCCTCGAGAATACCAAAGCCAAAGTCACTCGGGATGCCATGATCAAAAAGTCAATCAGTCTCATTAAGAAAATGATGAATGCCAACAAACGGTTCACCAAGTTCAACACAGAACAAGAACAAATCATCCCACTCAAGGATCAACTTGACATTACTACTTATGAGCGCCCCACCGAAATGATGACTGGAGCTGAAGAGACTGTCATCAACAAGATGAACAATCTTCCCCGTGTCCCCTTAGATATTGACACTATCCGCTCTCGCCGCCAAAGCCGATTGAACCTGGAAAGACAATTCATTTTGAATGGGGGTGAGAATATGCCCACAACTCCCTTCGAATACCAAAATACTCAACCAATGATGAACAAACAAATCTACACTTTCAATAATATTGAGGGACAACAGGAACAATTGATGGATAACAACAGTCCAATCCGTTACACTACACTCAACAAGGTAAAGACTTTTGACAAAAAATTTTCAATAATTTTAATTTGAAACAAAATTTACAATTATATTTCCTTAAATTGACAGAGAGATACTCCTACCATGACTTACACCACCACAGGAGAAAATGGGCTTCACTCCGTCCCTCTCACCCCTGGAAATACTTACATTGGGACTGGATTCAGTGTAACTAATCCCGGAGATCGTTACACTCTTCCCAACAACAACATGAACATGATGAATACTGCTAATGAAGCTTACATTGGAGTTTAAAACTCTTCAACTATGTATCCCACCATCCGGACCAGTGCAATAATTCCAAGAATAAGTACTACAGTAGCTAATGATATCTTACTTTGAAAGATCTCTTTTTGTTACAATTCCATTTTTGAACACTTGCCCACACACACACATAATATTTAATTGTGTTGAGAAAATACTTTGTATCAGAGGACGGAATGATCTAAAGTGGAATTTCATAGTCATCTTTGTAACTGTACTTTGAATAATTATGATACACACACAAACTAGAATATTATACTTACTCTTCCAGCTCTCTTTTTAAATAATTATGTTAGTGTAGGATAGGATAGCTTTTAATTTTAGGACAAAAAATATCTGATTTACAAATGGTATCGGACTCGGACTCTTCCCAAATGGCTAGGATCAAAAGGATTACGGATTTATTGAATAACTAAATTAGTCTTTGTTGTACTATGTAACTTGCAAATTTTTCCTTGAGAGAAAAAATGCAGTGCATACCTTGTGTACTATAATTGTCTTGTCTTTTGTCTCATCTCAGAAAAAAAACCACATGGAAATCTCAAGTCAAAATGTTCTCCTATTTTATGAACCACTATTTGTTGATCTTCTCTTGTTGTTGAAACTGTAAAAAAAATTTGTTAAAAATTGTTATTGTTGAATTTTGAAAAAAAACGTACCTTCAAAAAAAAGTATTAAAAATGTCTCATCATTTTTCAACCTCAGCTAAATACTTTTCTTCTTATTTACTTTCTTCTTTCTCACTATCTATATTTATGACTTGAGTAAATATTAGCTTTACAGAGTTAACACCTCAGACACGGTCAAAATCCGATGTCCATTCCATCCACCGTGTAATTAAATGCCGTGTACAGCACAAAAGTCAATGTTTCCAAATTCATAATTTCATTGTTGATTTCTCCACAGGTTGTCTGTCCATCCAAACTTCCGTCATGTGCCTACTTTCTCCATTACAAATGAGTTGAAGAAAAATAATCAACAATTTTATCAAAAACTGAGGGAATGGCATATGATGAAAAAAAAATGGCAGAAAAACTAATTTGATTCCACAGGAGCAGAAGGGAAAGGATTCGGATAAAAAAAGAGGTTATGTCCTGTCATCAGAGATGAAGAGAAGAATCTTCATTACTTCCGTCCTTTTCCTCCTTCCTCATGCATTTAAGGAACGTGGAATTGACGGACCCACACAAATCATCATCCCTACGAGGATGCGGATGATGTGCATCTGTGAGATGAAATGTGAAATGATTATTTTTTCCTCTCTCTCTCTGTCGGCTGCTGTTGTCATGTCAATTGTGACGACATGAAAGGAACACCACCTTCCTTTGCCTCCAGTCTTTGCCAGCATTACATAAAAATTGTAATAGCTCATGGCACACACACATTACATTATCATGGCTACAAGAGAGAGGAAGAAGGAGGAGGAAAAAATTAAGGCTGCCGGGCAGTGTTGGTTGCAATGAAATTTTTTTGTTTTTGATTTTTTTTATTTTCAGCTGTGTCTGTCCTTTCTGAAATGGGAGAAGATGAGACGAAAGGGAACAATGCTCCCATTTACTCGCCCCATAAAAAATTAAATAAAGTTGTACATTCGGATTCGGCATTTTGAAGCGGAGTGTGTGTGTGTGTGGAAGCACTTGAATCTACTCAGCACCACCCCTGTCATCCTCGGAAGAGGAGAAGAGAGAGAGAGGATGAACACATGAAGTGAATGCATTACATGGTTGAAAATTTGTAAGATTTATCAGTGCCACCATGTCTCTTCACTGCTAACAAAACGTTGTGTCCATCCACACACACACCAGAGAGAGAAGAGGAGAGATTGGGAGATGAGTTGTAGCTCTAAGCCTTTGCTCGGGACGAACAAGGGAATGAGATTTACACACACACACACACACGGGCCGTCTCTCTTAATTTGACGAGGACGAGAATCTCTTTTTTTCCGTCGTCGTCGTGATCCTGAGTGTCTTCCTCTTCCCCTCCTCCTCGTCTGACTCCATGAATTCCCAAGAACAATTGTTGTAGACACCGATGGACGACTCCCTTCTGCTCATTATTGTTATTGTTCCGCTGTGCTTTTGAGCCAGTGAGAGTGACGATGAGAGAGGGGCAGTAAAACTTATTATTGGTTTTTGTCCCAGGAGATGAGAGAGAATGACTCAGGGAATGTTCACGTAAAAGTAGTCAGGGCAGGGGATGATCCAAAGTCGGTCTACCTCTTCTTCGTCAGTTATCTCCTCTCTCGTCATTGTCATTTCCATTGCCACGAAGGACGGAACAAGAGCAACATAAACAACTGTCCTCTGTGTCCATCCTCATCTCCACAGTCCTTCCTTTGGTATTAATTTCAGGATTAAAATATATTGTGCGTGTGTCCGCCCGTGCCGAAATTATTAACATGGTCAGACGTGACAAAATGGTGAGGCTGGGAAATGTCTTTATTTTAATCCTCATCCTCACAGCGTTGGACAGGATTGGAAGGTCACAGTGTCTTGCTGTCCAATTTTTTCATTACCCGATTGCTCTCCCGGCTATCGCCCACTGGAGAGTTGATGACGGGTTCCATTTCCAGTCACAGAATCCGGATGGGAGCTATCATTTCGGTTATGCTTCTGGTAAAAACTAATTTTTGTTTTTTTCATGTTGGACAACATTATTTTGAATTGACAATTAATTCAGTTAAATTTAATTGTGAGGGGAGAAAGAGAGGAACTGTCAAGTTGCTTGTGTCGTTTTTGAAATATTTCTGAATTTTAAAAAAAACGAGCCGGTTGTCAATTTTCACAACTGGTTTTTTACTATTTTACGTAAATTTTTTTTGCAAAAATTTCAAAGTCAAAGGAAAGGGCAAAATAATTTGCAAGAAATCTGCGTAGAGGGGAAAAAGTGAATGGGGAATAAAAAAGTAGTGTGTGTGTCCTGGAGCTTGAGACGTGGAATGAATTTTTGTGTTGAAATTATAAGATCAAGTTCTAAGCTTATTGCGTGTCATAAATTGTAATCGTAAATCATGAGTGCAACATGGGTTTTTTGAAATGTAACATGTTTTTATGAAAGAATTCTCATTTTAAAAATTCGTTTGTTCATTAGGGACGGGTACAGGACATGACGAGTCTTATCGAGAGGAAAGACGGGTAATTTTTTCATTTTTTAAATTTAACTTTAAATTTCATTGCTTTTAACAATATCAGTTTGAACGAGAAAAGTAATGATGGCCTCAACAACTTTAAAGTTTTTTCAGTTTCTTTTTTTGCGAAAATATTTGTTGTCTCAATTTTGCAAATTTTAAAATACGTGACTTTTTGTCTTACATTTAACCCGGAGGGTTTTAGAACAAGGCAATTGCCGAAATTGAGAGTAACCTTGATGTGAGGTATACACTTTAAAATTTTTAATTGACGTGATCGGCGTCCAAGTAAAACATTGCTGTGTTAATTTTCATATTTAAAATGTCAGACTTCGACGCCGTTCACGTACATTTGTGTTCTAAATTTTTGATTTCAATAGCCAACAATATTAAATACGAGCAAGTGGCATCCAAGTCCAACATTATTCCTATAAATTTACCTATGTACATTTTGACCTCTCCAGGTCAAAGACATGAATGACTCAGAAAAATCAAAATAAACAGTAGTCAGAAAAATTCAAGCAAGGTTTCTATTTAATGTCATTTTTATTTCGAACAGAACTTAATTTTTCTGCATTACTGTCTGCCATGCAATGTCTCTTCGATCTTCTCTCGATTTAATGAAATTTAAAATAAATAATGGAATATAAATTTTGACAGGACTCGAGTGGGCGTGTGTCAGGTCGGTATGGCTATGTTGACCCTTCTGGCATTCTAAGGACTGTCGAGTATTTTGCGGACCAGAATGGCTTTCGGTAAGATTACACACAGTCTCATATTCCTCCTATTGCAAATTATTTGCAAAACACCATTTGGCATTGACTCTCTCTCTTTATTAAAAAATACTTTGTGTGACAGATCTCGCTCAAGTGACCATCTGATCCTGGAAAATGCACACATCCAGTTGATTGGACCCATTCCGAAACCAGTCCAAGTAGTGCCTACTTTGCAAGTACCCGTTGTCCAGCAAGTACCCCTTGTACAGCAAGTCCAAGTGCCTGTTGTTCAGCCCGTGCAACCACAACCACCACCACCACAACAAATACGACCAGCCGTCGTGGCGAGAAGATTTCGTAACAAAGAGATCAAAGCGACCTAACCCCTTCGGATCTCCTCCTCATCCAGGAACCAATTTTAATGTACAATTATAATTACGATGTGTTCATCTTCATACAATATACAAAGACTTGTCAAAATAACACCAAACCCATCACTGCCCTCAAAATAATTTAGAATTTACAAATAATGTAGCTTTAATTGTTGTTTGTTGTAGTTTGTCTAACTTTAGATTTGGTACTCGGTGACTAACCAGTTAAAGTTTACAGTAGTTCGAAATTTGTTTTTGTTTGTTAGTTTTGGTATCAAAGATATGAGAATAAAATTTTCACTGTTGTTGTGTTCAATATAAATTTCATTTCATTGGAAAGAGGAAGCTCAAAAAATCTCAAGAAGTTTTATTTTGTGCGTGTAAAAATTCATTTTTCTTTTTTTTATACACTCAACGAAATGATTTTAACCATAAACAATTATTGACTTAGATTTTTTTTTCGAATTAAAATCTGAACATTATAAATACAACATGAAATTTTCTCCCCTTTTACTCTCGTTCTCATAAAGTATATAAATAAATTTTCTAAATTTCCAAATACACGGAGAAATTTTGACAGCTGTAGACGTCATTTTTTTTAAAAGCAACTTTTTAAAAAATATATATCGGTTTCTTAACTAAAGATGTTTTGTCTTGAAACATTGACGGTGGATAGAGATTTACTTGGGCAAATGGTCTCCAACTGGTCGGTATCTATAAAAAAGAGAGATTTTCAAAATTAAAAATGTAAGCTTACTAATCTTAAAAAGAATTAAATGCTTTCGTTCAAAGCCTTTGGAAATGTCAGCTGAATGTTTCCTAGAAACTGTTTTGGAAAGATTCTGGTAAACATTCCAAAAGTGAAGGCATTTGAAAAGACTTTCAACTCCACACGCTAATATTTTTAAATTGTCAAATCGACATAAAATCTTACCCATTCTCGTCAGCAATGTAGTTGAGAGTGATGGTCTACATGAAAGACAAGAAAAATTATTAAAAATTTGAAAAGTCAGAATAATTCAAAATGAGGAACTTCGACGCCACTCATGTGTTTCCGCCGTAAATTTTGCAGAAAACTCCATGGATTTTTATGAACGGCGTTGAAGTTGATCAGTATTGCTCCTATGACATGGACACATTGTCCAGAGGTTCAAAAGGTCAACAAAACAATTACCTGTCCTTCAGGTGTCACCCAAGAGATGCTTCCTGTCTTTTTCAAGATGCCAGTCTCTTCTCCGAGAGCCCGGAATTCTTAACAAACGAAAATAAATTCACATTTTCACTCATTTTTCAAGTTAAACTCAATTTTTTCACTGATAAATCTGACTTGTGTGACGCTCACCTCCAGTCTCTTCACGGTTGGTCCCATCGGACAAGGAGTAGCCGTACCTGTAGTTACCCTGTCCATCTCCTGGATCGTTGGACTGTTGAACAATCTGAATGTCCTGATTCCTCTGTTGAGGGAAGGCCATGGCAGCAGCCACGCAGAAAACAAGGACTAAAGCCTACAAATAATTTATCACAAATAAATTAATCACAAAAACCACTTTTTCGAAACTTTCGTCCTTATTAAATATTCCGTACAAAATTAAAAATTTTTTTCGAAAAAAGAACTTACAGTCTTCATGATGTTGGCTTAATATTTGTTGGGGAGGATTTATAATTGGAGATGATGATGCGTTGAATATAATTATGTTAATGGCATTCGAAAATGTAAGGGTCTGGTCTTTTATACAAGCGGACGAGGAGTGAAAGGTGAACCTTGTCCGTATCTTTGTGTATAAGAGAGACACACACGTCTGTGTGTGTGTGTGTCAGCAGTGCTCATCTGTTGTTGTTGCATACCCTCACTCCTTCAAACACACACACACTACAGTACAGTAGACATGTATGAGATTGTTAGAGAGAAGTACATCTTCAATATTTTTTACCCATCCATTTATTTGACTTTCATCTTCATCCTCACTTTTGATTCATTGTCCAAAAAGAGAGGAGGATTGAGAGAGAGAGAGAGAGTTATGTCCAATAAATATACTTCCCCACGGCACTCTCTTCATCGGCTCAACACACACACACACACAAAGATGGTCCATATGAGAGAGAGAGAGAGAGAGTAAAAAAGATCTCTCAAAGTCTTGTTGCCAATATTATTATGCCTATATGTGTATTATTACGAGTATGTATTGAGTGGTGTGTTAAATTTAATGCAGATTGAATCGTGAGAGTCACACGCTCACGTTTAGCAGTATGCACACTCTTTAAGTATCTACAAAAGGTAAGCACAACGACCATTTACTCTGTGTAAAATTATGTAACGTTTTTTTTCTTTTTGTGAAAATTCAACCCAGTTCCCCTTTCAGCTCATCAATTTGAAGACAATAGAATTGAGGATTTTGACACACACAATATTTTTGATGATGCTTATTTGTAGAGTCCCCCTCTGCTCAGATTACTAAATTCTGAATTGGGAAAAAAAGGATTGAAGAGAGAAGGGAGTGCAATACTAAAAATGTACTTAATGACTGGGAATCCTTTACGAAAAATTAATTAGTCCAATTAATGTAGCCTGTCATGTGGAAACTACTGTGTATTGTGTCGTGTGTGTGTGTAACGTGCCGACATTTTTTATGTTGAAAGTTGAACGATGACAATTACAAAAAACAATTGTAAATAATTGAGAAGGAGAATTTTTTTAAATACAGTCAAAAGAAATTAAAAGTGGAAGAGGAATATAAAAGTTTCGTTTAATTCCGTTCTCTTTGGTTTAATCACACTCGAAGGTGGATGTGGAAAAGAGTTCCTATATGTAATTATTGTATTTAACTACAATAGGTAGTTTTTACAAAGAGTCTCTGAAACGTCCAAATTTTTCGTGTTTACTTGAAAAAGATGGACTACACTAGAATGAAGGTAGTTCCTTCAATTAACATAATATTGAGGATGAGACGTAAATATGGATGAGACATTGTTACAATCCTTGTACTTGTACTTAACAACATTAGAGAGTACAAAATAATTATTAATCCTGTTTAGTATTTAGTTGATGAGCGTGTGATGATGACCATCTCTCTCTCCCTGTGTCTCTTTTTTTCTACTGATCAAGAGGGACGAAAAGGACTTTTTTGCCTTGTTGTCGTTCTTTTCATTGCCATTTGATTAAGTTGGACTCGTTCTTGTTTTTCACAGTACACACACACACACACACACACACACACACGTCGTACAGTAATCTCTGTTTCCTTGTGAGGAGACTAAAAAACTAAATAATTCACTTGATTACACCCCATATCCATTACATTATCCCTCCATTGCATTGTACTCTCTCAATTGAATGTCGTCAATTATTTTTCCTTTTTTATTTACTGTACTGGACAACGACATACACAACACTCTCATTCACACACACACACGAGAGATCAATGAGACGTCATCAGAGTCATCATCAAATACTTAAGTATGGTTCCTTTTACAAAAATGGACTTAATATAAATCCATTTTTAATATTCAAGTTTTTCCTTCACACACACTCTCTCTCTTTCTCTCTTACACACACTCAAAATATTTGGCAATCGTAGAATGAGAAGGTAAGTGTGTGTAAAAATGTGAGGGAAGGGAAGGGAGGGGGTGTGCGAAATAATTTTATCCTTTGTTAACGGTAATAATAATAATAAAAGATGACTCTTAGTGTTGTGTGTGTGTGTGTGACAAAAATGGGGATCCTCAAGAACGGAAAAGAGTCGACAACGGCAACGGCAAGAGAAGAGAGGACATCAACAATCAAGAAAAGATGGAAAGCAAGACCAAAGGAGATTATGTGTATCCATCAAGTCATTTAAAATGGAGCCATTCAATATGTAAGAGGATGAGAAGAAGAAAGAAGAAGATGAGGAGGAGACTGTCTGCGTGTAAATTACAAAGACGATGAGCAGCATTGAAATGATCTTGTGGAGTGGTCAAGGTGAAGCAGAAGAACAGAAGAGGAGAGGACGTTATCATATTATATTTATCCCAGTCACAATCATACATTAAAAAAACAAAAATCTTCTTCTCCTTTTTTTATCTTGCCTAAACGTGCAAAAATATATATTACAACAATATATAAATTTTTACAGCGACACACACACACACATGACACGACACGATGCAAATAAAATGGAGAGAGAGAGAGAATTATAATTTGCGAATACTAATGTGTAATATTATATAATACACATTAGATATTATATCCTCTCTTTTACCTTTCCCCTCTCATTGTTCATAAATATCAACTAATTAATAATTAAGGTTCATTAGAACATATGTCACACACACACATCCACCATTTAACTGTCTCTCTCTACTTACTACACTGCATTGCCTTATAAAGAGTCCGTGAATGAATTTTTGACTTTTGGAAAATTGGCTTTTATACTATGTAGTGTTACGTGTGTGTGTGTTACAATAATAACCTTCTTACGCCAGTACAATCCCAAAATTTGTTACATCATCCCCCCCCCATCCACTACACTGCACTACAGTTATGATTCATACTTTAATCGTAATTTTTTTCTGATATGAAATAACCCAACAATAGCAAAAAGGAGAGTAAAGTCAGTGTCTTCTTTGCATTACTTCTGCATACTAAAAACACCTTTCCTTTAATACATAATAATATTAGTTGGAGCTGTAGTAGAGAATGGATTTTGTAAATTATGATCATAACTACGAAAAAAATTAATCATATTCCATCCAATAGTACAATGCGATCTCAGCGTGAATGACTATAATAGTAGAATGAGATGTACGAGTACAACGACAACCACTGACTTATTAATTACCATATTTGCAAAAAAAATTAAATTTTGGGTGCATTTGGGTAGCTTCAGCTCCTAATCATCATCTTCTCTCATTTTGACAATGGAGAACAAGTTGCACATCACACACACACACGCACACACAGGGGAGATGTGTTAGAGAAAAAAAGTGAATGCATTGCATACCGATTTGCATCTCTTTGAGGTTTACAATTTGAGATGCAAATGTGCATTTTTTTTTCTCTCTCTCTCTCTCTCTCTTCTACTCATCCCATCCATTCATTCACTCCATTTTTATGTTAGCGAAGATTCATGTGATGACCAATTATGACGTTTAATTTTCTCTCTCTCTCTACATATCTACACTCTCTGCTAAAAGTAAAGTTGGGATTGAAACTGAATTACGGTACATATTAGTCTAGGATATATTGAGTGATGTGTGTGTGACAGATATTGTGTCATTTGTGATGATGGATACGAATATTTGTCAGAGTTTGTAAATAATGGAGGGGGAGGAGGAGGGAGGAGATTCATGGAATTGAGATTTCAGAACAGGTAAACACATGATCTACAGATTTAGACTTCCCACATGAGACAAGACACAGTACACACAGACAGATCGTCAAAAATGACAATGATTGTTCATTTGGATACAGTGAGGAGGGATTGTAGGGAAGGTGTGGAAGGAAAGGGAAAACGTGACTGAGAATAGAGAAGGAAAAAAAAGAGAGGAAAAAAGAGGCGAGGTGTTGAAATCAGATGGATTTTGTAATAAATAATTCTCTCATTAATAATAATAATATGGATGGTTATTTTTAAAAAGGACATAATGTTATTATTTCCATTTCTCGTCTCTCTTTCTTTGTAATATATGGTATATCAGGTGTGTATTAAATTCATATGTATTTAGTATTTAGTTGTAAATATATTTATAAGGTACGTAATGTCACGTCTCGCTGTATTTACTACATCCTGTAAAAAGGTTTTAAAGAGCACTGGCACAGATGATGTGTCGTTAACTGTTGTCTGAAATTTTCAGCTAATCAATTAACAGATCCGGACGGAATTATAAATTATATACATGTACGCTGTACACAGGTAAAGATATTACAAGATAAACGACGGAAAGAAGAGTTTCCTTTTTTTAAAAAATACTATTTCATTCAACACATTTGTGTGCGTATCTTTGGATAAAATAATTATACATTCTTTTAGCTTGATTTAATTCTAGAACCTACATGTCAAGTTGACAAGTAAAAGATTTGGACAAGTTCAATTTACTTAATTGTAAGTAAAAGTTACAGTGGGATTTGAAGATTATTACTGAAAATACATATTGTATACATACTTAGGTGTGTGTTTAAAATAAAATTGACTTTTCTGAATGTATTATCGTAATGATTATAAAGATACCAAAACACATGTTATTGCAAATCTTCCTATAGTACAAGAAAGATACAAATATAATTTGGTATACGTAATGTAAGTAGTAAGAAAATTTTTTCATACACAATTAAGAGATGAGCTGTAAATGTTTAATTATTACTTATATCATATATTGTCTCGTAGAAAGTAAATGGAATTCAATTCTAAGAACTGAATACTGACACATACTTAATGATCAGTCTATTTGGGTCTCGAGACAATGGATGGAATATACATGTAATATATATATTCATTTCATTTTCATTGAATGCTTAAAGATAATATCGTATTTACTTATTAATATACCCTAATCGTTATAATAAAATTTTTTAAACGTATTTTTGTGTAAGATTATAGTCATGTAAAAAAAGAGATCTTACGTCTTTTTCCCTGTGATACACAACGACAACTCATGAATCATCATCCAAAATGATCACAGCACTGTTGTTGTTGTTGGTGGTGGTATTTCTAGTACTTCTTCTTGTAGTTCGTCTTCCTCTTCTGGTTGTTGGTCTTGAAGTCGTGGCAGTGACTGTTCTGCTGGTTCTGGGTAAAACAGGCATGGTCGGAACAAGTCTCAAATTTCGTTGAGCTTCCGCAGCATTCATTCCAGCTTGTGGTATGTTGAATCCGAGAATTTGATCTAGAAATTCCAAACCTTGAATCCCACCTGTAGTATTACTAACTCCACTGAAAGCGGCTATATTTCCATTTTGACCCGAAGAACTGGATGTGACTGTAGTTGTGGGTTTTGACTTATTTTTAGTAGTAGTAGTAGTAGAAGATACTTTGGATTTTGTAACAATTTCCATCCGTTCATCAACCTCTTGTTTTCTGGCTGTGGAGAATTTCGAAGGAAGAAGATTGTACAATTGATCCAGAAAATTTTTCAAAACTACGTGTTTCACAGTAAATTTCCCTCCTTGTCCTTTTGCTGGGCATGATGGACAAACAGAACCATTCAATTGGAACGCATTGATACATGTTTCGCAGAAACTGTGACTACAACCCAAGATAGTGGCCTGAAAGTGAATAAATTTGTACGAAACATTATTTAAAGAATATTTTCTTGTAAAAAATTATCAATATTATTGAATCAATAAAGATGATAAATAATAATAAATTACGTCAATGAGGACACAAGAACACAAGGAACAACGAAAAGATTCAGTCACAAAACCCATCAACTTGTCAACGATGCCAAGTTTCTCCCGTTCAGAATCCTGTCTGGCTTGTTTTAATGCGGCCTGATCCTCGAATGTGACTTCCTGAGCAACACTGTCAAAATTAATTATCTCTTGTTCTACCTCTAACATGGTGATTTGTTTTTCTCTTAATAATAACTCTTGCTGCAAAGATTTCAGTTCGGACAATGGTTGAGGTTCGTGAAATTGATACACGGGTTCTCCAAGTACAAGAAGTGCAATCTTGTCATTATCAGCTAACTGTTTTGATTCATTTATTGGAATATGAGCACCATTTATTAGAAGGCCATTGGGACTCTACAAAAACAACAAATTCTTTGTATTACACGTGACAGTCATGACTTTTACTTTACTCTCAAGCAAATAGATTCATTGAAAGAAAATTTGCATACAGAGTGTGTGTGTGTGTGTAAAATTTCCCTACCAAATTTGTCAAAATCCATTTTCCGTCCCGTGTTTCATGAAACTCACAATGATGTCTTGAAACCCGTAAAGAAGGCACGACCACATCATTTTGTATGGCTCGGCCAACAGTGATCTAAACAAACAAACAAATATGTAAAGAGTAAATTTTTGAAAATCTAGGAATAAACTTCTTTAGTAAAAGATTACGTACCTTTGAAGTTTTTTCCGGATTATGTGATACCTGGAAAAAATTATATATTTCAAATTGAAACCAACGGAAAAATCATATTTACAAACATATCAAAAATTATTGTATTCATTTTACATACTAAGGAACTTGTCAGTTTGATGATGTTCTCAAGCCGTGTTTCAAATTGACCAACTTTGGTCAATTCTAAATACGCAGTCGCTTCCAACTCTTCGTCTTTAAGAACTCGGGATGACTCTCCCGACTCTTTCGAAGGTGTACCAGGAGTTGACATTCCACAGCACTCCTAAAAAAATGATAAACCAAAATTTGACATTCGCACTTCCTTGAATGTGAATGGAAAGACAAAATATTTAACGTCAGTCAAAATGACACACTTACTTAATTACTTAGCAGCAACGGCAACTAGTCCTCAAGGGCATTCCTTTACTTTTGATACAATTAAAGGTTATTTTGAGTAAGAACTAATTGTGATGTAAAAAATACGAACAAAAGCCGAAAATTTTTTTTGTCGTTTGAAGTTTCCTTTCCCTCGTTCGCCAGACGCCCTTGTCAAATTCACCTCACCCCAGATTAATCTCCGATTTTCCAAAAAACCGAAAAACGGTTTATGCCCTATCAATTCCCTCGTGCTTACCATATTCGGAGCTCTTCAAACACACACACGTTCCATGAATCTCCAATTTATTTTATATTCCATATAGAGTAATGTCCTCTTTTTTTAAAGCACAACCTCAGACTCCATTTCCCCCGTACGTGTCTTTTTTACTCTTTTTGCACTATCATTTCTTATGCCATGTCAGAAAATCAATGGAATCACAGTACAGTCACAGTACCACACAGATATTTTGTCCACTATTATTTTTTATTTATTGTGTCAGTGTAATTCCGTAGTACAAAATCTTCATCTTTATGGTACATACACAAGTAGTATAAATAGTATAATAAATACACCTCATTCCAAATCATGATTAGCTACATATTTAAGTACGTGTCGTAGTTTTTATTTTTGAGCATGATGTAGCACAGCCACATTCACTGGTATATTCACAAACTTTATAGTAAGTTGTTGTACTGTTAATATATTCTATTAAAAAGATCATTCATTACATAATAGGGGCAGCCCTTGGAGACTTCCAGGCGTACATTTATTCCACACTATTTGACAAACCAGAGGGGTCAGCAGTTTTAAATATTTCAACTTCTGCCCAATTGTCTTTCATAATCCCTGGAGATGAATTGTCCTCCAAACTGGAGGAGACTAAAGGGACGGGTGTAGAGATAATTGGATATTTCCATGGACGGTATATTATGAATATTTCCAGAACTTAGTCTTTTAACTACAAACAATATGTTATGATTGGCTCTGCAGACAAGGGAGTGTAGCGACTCTTGTTATATATAGGGGAGAAAGGTATGAAAGTCACCCACTTTGATTTTTTATAGGAATTAAATAGTAAAAAATGTCATACACTTATAGATGATATGTCAAATTGAAGCCAGTGCAAGTTCTCATTAAATGGGGGAAACAATCTCAATTATACATTAAAAGTTGATTAATAAAACCAGATTGTAGAAACATCTCAAAAATGGACACTAGAGGCAAAAGTCACAAATATGGGCGACTTTTACCCCCGTATCTGACAAGTCTGGCATGCCAGTACTAATAACCAACATATCCGTATTAATAAGAAATATTTGAACAAAATCTGCCAGTTTTATACATTATGGTACAACAATTTAAAATGTGCATCGCTTGCTACGTCTTGTAGCCTTACGCTTGACACTTTTGTTGATCAGTTTGGGGAACAGTTCTTCTTTGTTTCCAATCTTTTTCTCTTGAATTTTCTTCAGTGGAGCAATATTAGCTGGGGATGTCAGAATAGTAGACTTTCCTTTCTTTCGTCCCCTACGAGATTTTGGCGTGGACACCACATTTGGACTGTGACGGTTCTCAATGTCCCATGGGAAAATACAAAATCCAGCAGTATGGACAGATGGTGTCATTACCCTTTCATTAGCGGATGCTGACGTTCCTTCTTCTTGACATGGCTCAAATATTACATTTGAAGACTCAGTTGATGAAATAATGTCGTTGTGCTCCTGAAGAACGGAGAAAGAATTTGGTTCTGTGTTAATATATGAAAATCCAAATTGTTCGTCTTCGACTTGCATGTCGTCAATTTGGGGTGGAAAATCTACCACCACTTGGACCAAATTCATTTCGACATCCTCATTCATGTCATTTGCTGCTCCCTGTCCATTCGTCGCCATTAAATTGATTATGTCGTCTTCATGTTGATTTCTAATTTCATCAGAAATTTCGGGTGGAAAATTTTCGGAAGGACGAAAGTCAGTGGTGGTGAATGCTTCCTTGTCGGGTCCGGGAGGATTTTTTGATGTGGACCAGATACCAGATTTTCGAAAACTGTTCTCTGCCATAGCCAGAGTGGCAGATTTATTGTAAGGATTTTTGATTATCTCCGGAATATGGGAAATTGATAATTTTTTTGTCTTATTTTGTCGCCTCCAAGTCTCAACCTCATGGGGATATCTTCCTTTGATAGGTCCAAACAATCGCAGATCACAGGGCTGCATTCTGTGGGTTGAATGAGGTGGAAATGTCAAAAGATGAATATGATTCTCTTGATAATATTCAATTGTCCTTAATGAAATGTGGGAATAATGGCCATCCATTATCAATAGAACTGGATCTTCTGGAGTAGGGTTGGAATACTTTTTGAAATGTACTAACCAGTCACAAAAAATATCACTGTTAATCCACCCATTGTCAGTTACAGTTTGAACTGAGTCAGTTGGACCTCGTTTTAGAAGGTAGTCAAATATTCGGGATTTTGGGAAAATAAACATTGGGGGAATAAACTGACCAATGCTGAAACATGCAATGATGGTCACCAGGGAGCCCCGTTCAGCGGATGTCATTGTTCCAACTTGTTTTGTTCCCTTCAGTGCAACAATTTTGCACGACCTATTGGGCACCACTGTCACTAGTAAAAATTTGTGATAATTCTATATTACACATTCTCGTATTAGACACTGAAAATATAAATTCAAAATTCACCTTTAAGCCCATAGTTTGCAATTAACTGTACCAAATTGTTGAAAAATAGAGAACGTTCAAGGGATTGAAAGCTTGAGCCCGGTTTAAGCTTGTTCGGGACGACGACGCATGAAGCCTTTGATCCAATTGTCACCAGCCTTTTGATTTTGATGATTAAATGGATGGTCGATTCCATTTGCCTCTGCAAGCTCATAAGCTAATTGGGAAAGGTGGGTTTTTGTTAGACCATAAAATTTTTCACTCATAGCAACACAGTGCTTAGCTAACACTTCCTCCTGCTCCGGTGAAAATACTGTCTTGAATCTTCCTTGACAAATTTCCTGGGGAACAATTTTTGCACGACGATACTTTTTGAATGTTTTCCTACAAACTCCGGCTTGTTTGCTGGCAGCTCGTATGAACAACTGATTCCTTTTAACAGCATTGATTGCCTCTCTAATTGCAATGGGATCAATCTTGTCAGTCTTCCTCTCATAACGCTTGACCACTAGAAATATACAGAAAGAATATTTTAACCATATTTTTAAAAAAGTCTCTATTATGTCGAGGAAATTAATGTGTGT
>WJFB01000412.1:0-65163 GCA_009870185.1 Pygmarrhopalites habei | reverse complement strand
CCCCCCCCCCCCCCCCCCGGTAAAATCATGTATACACAACGAATTTTTTATAACAGGGAGATGAAAGCAGCCAAAAAGAAAATTCATGCCGTAATGAGAATACAGTGTACTATGTACTACAGTACTTTAACTTGGTCAGCTGTAAAAAATGTAGATTGTGTTAATGCTATTGCTATGTACCAATATTTACTTTGACAGTGGAATTGTTAACTCTTTCACTCCTTGACTACATTATACCACTACTAAAAAGGTAGCTACAACTACATGGTAGTTTGTCACCTTGAATTTTACATTTTTAACACAGTGGCATTGCACTTTAACCTACAGACTGCACCTCTGATAATTTAATTTATTTTTTGTTTCACATAAGGTGCACATGATAATTGTTGTAAAGGTTGAAAGGTGCACGACCATTTTCCCAGCTTCTAAATATAGTTGTGTATTGTGATGCTTTTCAGTAAAGTAACAGATATTGTCCCCTATAACACATTATACAAATAAATTGATAGATTATGGGCATAATGCAACATGTGTTGAAATTGCAAAAATACAAGTATGCAAGTACACATACATATCTATTACGTAGGAATAAAATGGAGATAAATTAATTTGTTTCAAGTCCTTGGATTAGTTTATTAGATCCAAGAAACGACTGCAATGTGATGTGTAGTGTGTACTTAACATGGACCACACGCAGAGCTCAAAAAAATGTAGTTTAATCTGTCATTCCAACATTTCCAACTGAACTTATAGAAGCTTTGTTATTTCGTCATGTAAATACAACAACAACAAACCACATTAAAGTACATGTAAGTTCCAGAAATGATAAATTCTATTTGAGTAAAGAAGTGTGTAAGTAAGTATAGTGTGTGTGTGTCTGAACAAAGTTTCCAATATTTTTTTAAATGCTGACATATTGTGGATAAAGGGATTGAAACCTGATTCTTCAAAATGGAGTGACTATTAGTGACCATCATTCGACACAATACTAAATACACATTAAAGTATTGGTAAAGTATTAAATATATTGTCAACTGATTAAGTAGTCATCTACAAAATTTGTATGATGGTTGGATAGTACGTTAAACGAGTGTATGTACATCAAATCTTTCATTCTTTGATAGTTTTAACATTTGTTGGTCCAGGAAAAATTTTCCTGGAAAATATAGTAAGTAAAAATAGAGAGGAAGTCCCATGACACAAAACACGAAAATGTTTAATTTTTATACCCACGTTTCTCTGTTCATTATAATATTCCGTTGTGGTTAATAGCTGACATGCAGTTAGGAAACAATAGCCTAGGATCAACCTACAGGAGCAAAAGTGCGTAATTAAATAATCAGAGTTGAATTAATGAAGATCTAGTATTTTTTAAAGGTGAACAAACAAGTGCATGAGAATTATAATTTTGACATTTGCGTTACGTACACCTGGAGTAACATGACTCACTGCCGCACACACAATGGATAAGGAAGTTAATGTTAATATGCAATTGGTAACCCCATTGTTTTTTAAATATTGTTCTGCAATCATCTACTAACTAGCTTTGTTTGAGCACGTAGGCACAAAGATAGGGAACGTCAGAAGGGTCTTTTCACACTGAGAATTTGAGAGTGGACAGTAGACAAACTTGGACACTTTGAGCCAAAGACAAAAGCATCATTAGAGAGAAAATCACAGAGATACTTATCTTAATTACAATTAAAATAGCATGTATAGTCAATTAAATGTGATCTGTAGAGTTGTTGGATTAACCCCACATTCACATCACACAAGTTGATAGTCAAAAAAGTATTTAAATCAAGCTAGTCATTTGATTTTGAATGGGTGTAGGGTATGCAGTTAATTGTTGCCAACATTTTTGTTGGAAAGTGCTAGATTAAGTTGTTACTTTGTGTTTAAAGTAAATTTTTGAGTGGCCAAAAAATTTCTTTAATATAGAATGGCTGTGAAACATGATGAAGATAGTTCCTACACTAATCCCAATTATCAAGAAGAGAGGGATGATGTTGGAAGTCGACTTGATCCGGATTTTGATTCTAGTCCCACAAGACGAAAATTACCTACTGTGAGGTCAGATTCTATTGATGATGATAATCAAGTGAATGAAAGTGACGATGTCACTACCCCCATGAGACAAACATATTTTGCTGATGAAATAATCCAAATTCCCGAGACTGAATCACAGGTGAGGAGAATATTTCAAAATACAAAAATGTTCGGTATTTACAATGTATTTTAAAGTACATTTTTTTGATAATTCTTTGTTAATCTTATTAATATTTCAGACATTTAGTTTCCGAAAATTATGGGCTTTCACCGGTCCTGGTTTCCTCATGAGTATAGGTACTTTGAATTATTTTATTATGTCTTTGAATATTATTAGAGGTTGTGAGAATGAATTGTTTTTGAATTGAATTGAGTTGATTTATTTGATATGGGCTCTGCCCTCTCAATAGAATGGTACATCGATTTACATTTATATTTTAATTGTTTAAAAATAAAATAAAATAAAGTAATATATTTGTAGTTATTAAGAATATGTCATTTTACATTCTTGCTTTTACACACTCTTGGAATGAATTGTTTTATCTAACAAATCATTTGATTTTTAGCTTACTTAGATCCCGGTAATATCGAATCAGATCTACAATCAGGCTCTGTCGCTCAATATCAAGTAATTGCTTTTTTGTACTATTGCATTGAACTTGATTAATTTTATTAATTAATAACGCTCAGGATATTGATTGTGACCGGGAATTAATTTTATTTCTTTTCAAGTTACTCTGGGTACTATTATGGGCAACAATATTAGGACTGGTGATGCAACGTCTGGCAGCCCGCCTAGGTACCGTTTACCAATTTTTGAGAATTTAGTTTTGGATTAAGTTTTACTAAAATAATACATTAATGTGTTCTTATTTGATTTTTAGGAGTTGTAAGTGGAATGCATTTAGCAGAAGCATGTAATAGAAAATACCCGGCTGTCCCCAGGTATATTCTCTGGGTCATGGTTGAAATTGCAATCATCGGCTCAGATATGCAAGAAGTCATTGGGACAGCTATCGCTTTCTATTTGCTCTCAAATAAAGGGTAACACATCAATTCTAGTCTTTGACATCTTCGTTTTTTTACTTTTTGTCTGTTAAACTATGTAGACTTCGTTTTTATTATACTTTTTCAGCATACCTTTATGGGGAGGTGTCCTGATTACGATTGCAGATACTTTCACATTTTTATTTCTTGACAAGTATGGACTGAGAAAATTAGAAACGTTCTTTGGTTTCCTCATTGCTGTCATGGCCTTGTCATTTGGATACGAAGTAATTCATTGTATAATCCATGTAAATGTAATTTTGGGAGAATTTCTGAAATAATTGAGATTTGTCAAATTTTAGTACGTCACTGTTGCTCCAGATCAAGGGGAGGTGTTAAAAGGTAGGACTGATTTCTTTTTCAATTCATAATGGTAATAATTGTATTGCTGATTTATTTGATTTGATTTTTGTTTTTTTCCCAAAGGAATGTTCATTCCTTGGTGTCACAACTGTGATCATAAAGTGCTGATCCAAGCTGTTGGTGTTGTTGGTGCTATCATTATGCCTCATAATTTATATTTACATTCTGCGTTAGTAAAGGTAAGCAGTTTTAATGTATCAAAGACAAGTTCAAAGACTCAATTCATGATACTTGACGAAAATCTTCTTTTAAATCAATGATTTTCAGTCAAGAGGAGTAGACCGAGCCAAAAAAGAGCGTGTACGGGAAGCAAATAAATACTTCTTCATTGAAGCTAGTATTGCTCTATTTGTGTCCTTCATTATAAACGTATTTGTCGTTGCTGTGTTTGCACACGGGATGTACAATAAAACTAATAGCGAAATCCATGAAATTTGTAACAAAAGTGGTAACTCTCATTCGGATATATTTCCAGTAAGTATGAATTCCATTTTCCTGTTTTTTAATCAATATTTAGAAACTTTCTCAACTAAAGTATTATACGTAGCTGATAGTACTACTACAAAACTAGTTAAATACTTGTTGTGTCCTTTTGCATGTGCAGAACAGCAACGATACTTTTGAACCGGACATTTATAAAGGAGGAGTATTTTTGGGATGTCAATTTGGAGAAGCTGCCATGTATATTTGGGCAATTGGAATTTTGGCAGCAGGTATGTAATTTGTTTCCCTTTTTTCCTCTTTCATTTAAAAAATTGTTAAATGATTGTTTTCATTATTTTATTTAGGTCAATCTAGTACCATGACAGGGACATATGCAGGTAAGCAAAAACATATTAAGTGTTAAGGGAAAGTTTTCTGTTTATTGGATCTTTCGATAATGGTTTTCTCCTTTTTCTGTGACTAATATTTAGGTCAGTTTGTGATGGAGGTCAGTCATTTTTAATTTTTATTGTACAACTAGCTCGAACTATTTAAAATCATAAGCTTTGATATCACTAGTGAGTTCTTTTTGACTGATTTTACAGGGCTTTCTGGACTTGAGATGGTCTCGCTGGAAGAGAGTTTTGCTGACAAGAACTATTGCTATTCTGCCAACATTCTTGGTTGCTAAATTTCAAGACATTAATGACTTGTCTGGAATGAATGACTTGCTCAATGCACTGATGAGTTTGCAACTACCATTTGCACTTCTCCCAGTAATTTCCATGACTAGGTGAGAGATTAGCCTAAGTTTAAGATAAATAATCTAATTACTTTGTCGGTTAAAATTGTGTAAATAGTGAGTGGATTCTAGTTTTTAACAAAAAATTTGGTTTCTTACTAGCTCGAAAAATATCATGGGAGAATTTCGCAATGGAGTGTAAGTAGACATTGTGTAAAATTAGTTTTACATTATTGAAATGGTATACGTGAAATTTGGCCAATTATTTACTGAATATTACTGACTTAATCTTTGTAGATTCAACAAAGTGGTTGCCTGTGTTTTGTCAGCCGTTGTGATTGGGATAAACATTTACTTTGTTGGGTATTATGTGACAACATCTTTCCCTAAAAGTATTTACGTGTATTTGGGATTGAGTGTATTTGGGTAAATTATTTTTTCAATACTTTACATCTTTTCATTAGACTTAAAGAGTAGATTATACAACAGAATTTTGTTTTTTAATTATTTCTTAGATTTTTATATCTCCTATTCTGCCTTTACCTCGTCCTTCACGTGATTGTATCAATGGGAGTTCCATGGTTAGAGGGAAATCGGGTATGAAGATATTAAAATGTTTGTATTTTATACAAAATAGTCACAAGAAGTATTTTGATTGGTCATCAATTACCTATTTACAGTTTGTCCGAAGGATCCTAATGGACGCAGCAGAACCCAGAATATTGCAAAATCCTGCTGGAGAAAACTATGGGTAAATATGAAGATGGGCAATGATTAAAGTTATTTCACGTTAGTGGTGAATGTGAACGGTGCTATGATGTCTCAAAATTAGCGTAGAAAACATAATCTACAAATTGAGTCTAATTATTCTTGGTGGTAACAACAGGTCTTTAGGCATGATGGGAAGATGAATACTTTTTTTCAAGATTAATACTGCATGTGGAAATTTCGGTATTACACACACACAAAATGCTATTGCTTTCTTTCTCGTCGTTTTTTTCGTTCTTCCTCTCACTTTTTTCTTTTTCTATATATTTTTTGTTGTTGTTTTTGTGTCAGTTTTGTAAATTTCTTAACGTATTTTCTTAGGCATTCTTTGCAGTCCTTTTGGAGTTTCCTCTTTTACCTACTATATATAATATTATTGTATATACATGACGAAGCTGTAACACACAATTTATATATGTTATACGTTTATATAATTTTTTTTCGCACTCAGAATCCTCAAGTGATTGGGGTTAATAATTTTTTTTCGCACTCAGAATCCTCAAGTGATTGGGGTTAATAATTTTTTTTCTCGAAGCGAATGATACAACATGTGTGATATTTTTATTATAGAGAGAGAGAGAGAATAAAAATACAACTAGTGTGGTTGTGATTACTTTATGTTTCTATATACAAATACTGTCTTTTTTCATCAAATCACTTTTTTATTGTCTTTTGTACTAATGATTTATAGGCAATATGTACAGGACTAATATTATATGATGATGACAATTTTTGTGATGCTCTTAGCTGTCGATTGGTTTCAAAGTAGTTTCAAAGCTTACTGTACAGTGCTAGAGGGCAAGGAAGTTAAAATTAATATGGAGTTTTCTCTTATCAAAATTTGAATTGGGATGCTTTTGACCTCTTTAGGGGTGGATAATGGTACTTTAACTATTTTATAACTTTCATGTAAACATAAATACTTACTTATGTGTACATATATGAATAATAACACTGGAAAATATTTCAATTAACATGGTTTTATATCGTTCTGCAGAACGGGGGGACGAGGGAGTTAACTTAACAATTAACATATTTCTAATGTGGTTTCTAGTTCGGAATTATGTATTTAGTACAGAAATATGTCCTATTGTTCGTGTACATTTACATACTTAACAATTTTCTAATTCTATTTCTACAGATTTACTCAGTATGAAGTATCAAACTGATTACCTAAACTCTGGAAGTATATTATGTTATTGAGACTCGTGCTTAAAATAGTAAAAATTAAAATGAATAAAAATATTTACGACTTTGTTATGAGCTTTCGTGTGTCCAGAACAAAACGAATAAACTCTGCATACACCCGTCATTTCATTGCAGTCTTTCTAGCCATCCTTTGCACTTTCAAAGCAAAACGTTGATTCAACGATTTCACTTTGACGAACAAAACAATTTAGTCATTATTATTGTTTTGACTCAAGACTATTTGAGTGTCTTCAGATCTGACCATGGCCAGCTATTTACTAGCTCCGGGAGAACAACTGGAACAATGTCCATACAATCGATCTCATCAAATTACGTAAGCACTACTCTGTGTAATGTAATGTTTTTGCGTATATATATATTTTTATTTAAGACCTTTTGTACATATAATATTGTTTACATAAGGCAGTGGACATTAATATGAAAAATTGTTATGCTGTAACATGGTACGTTTTCTTTTGTCAAAAGGGAAGGATTTTGAATGTGAATTGAAAGAATCTTTGAGTCAAAGACTGAAAAACTACTGATAATAAGTAAACACCATTAATGTATATATTGTAAATTTTAGGAATCTGAGGATGTTGACTCATTTGGATAAATGCCGTAAGGAAAGAATCCTCATTTGTGTAAATTGAAGTTAATTCTCTCTCTTGTTAAATACTTATATATTGTCATTTCAGGCCGAGCTTACCGAAAGGAAATGAATAGTCTAGGAAAGTCTGTGGAAATAGTTCCTTGTCGATTTAACTACTCTCATCAGGTTCCCAGTATTGAACTTGCTTATCATCATCGAACTTGTGGGTAAGATGAGTTCAAATTTATTCATAATGAAGTTTAAGTAATTTATGTAATACATAGCAATGCATTTGCACGTGTGTTTTGTTTTACATATAGGGATCAATATCGTATCGTAGAACATATCCGATATCATGACTCTGGTTAGTTTTTACTCTCTCTATATAATGAAATATTGCTAGTATGCATTGAATTGCGAATTATGTGTCAATTTTTCACCATAGAATCTTTCAAGGAAATGAAAATAGCACATGAGAAGGAGCAACCTCATCAAGATGAGGACTGTGATGATGGAGAAGATTGGGATAAAGATTGTGGTGACAACACTTATACAGCCGGATACGACCCTTCCAAGAAATTAGACACTGACAATATATTGTACATGCCCCGTGGACTATCAAAATCAGAGAGAAAGGCGTACAGAAAACAACAAACTGTCAAGTTTCGGGGGAGTGAACCCTCAAGTACATCTCATATGTGCCTTGTTGGCAATATTGAAAAAGAACTATCCAAATGATGAATTTGCTCACTGGCCTTCTTTCCACTATTACAAAACCATGATTAAACCCGTAAGATATGATTCCATTTGAAGTGCATCTTAATTTTGCACTGCCAACAAAGATTTTCTAATTTTTTAAAACGAAAAAAAAAAAGAATTTGCAAACCATTATTGAATAAGTGTATCTTACCAAATTAAATTTCAAAGTGGAGATAAATATTATGTGATAATATCGATGATTGTGAAAATGGGTGACATAATTATAATTAATTAATCACGATTAAAATTGAATAAAAAATGAATTTACCATCAAAAAGCAATTTCTATGTCAGAGCCCCGCGCCGAACGCTCACTCAAATGTGACGAACTTTTTTTGGTCATTTCTTGGGACAAAGTTTCCAAATTATTCACATTATTAACAATGGGGAGAAGGCAATCCAGCAGAGGAAGGGGTACGGTCGTGGAAAAGCAATTGAACATTGTATCACCTGCAATACCAGGTTCGTATTTTTCAAAGTTAGAAATTGTAGCATTTTGTCTCTTGTAGGCACAAACTTGATTTTTTTTGTTTACAAATTTTCTCTTTAGGTTCTGGTAGTAGAGGAGGGAGGAGGAGGACTAGTAAGACACAAGCGTACTTTAAATCATCAGTAGAGGAAAGAAGTAAAGAATTTTCTGAAAAATTCCAAGAATGTACTAAAGATCAACAGATCAATATTGACAAATTTAAAAATAATCTCTATCAACAAGACCCTGTACCACAGTTTAAGATGGGAAATGATGTTGTTCAGCAGGCAGATATTGTTATAAGTGGTCATGAGTCTAGCAGAGATTACAGAGATGAAACTATAGAACAAGAAAAGGCCAAAAGTATGCTTGAAGGTAGTAGTGTACTTATTGACTCGTCATTTCCTTCTGAAGACGATGGAGAACCTGATAACTCTTGGATGTTGTCTGAATGCAACAATTCAGTAGCTGTTGGAAATATTACAGCATATTCTCCAGAAAAGTCTAATTTGACACCAAGGAGTTTGAACGACGATAGTCAAGGGAGTCAAGGGACAAGTATTAGTAGTTCAACTGAAGAACCTCCTCATATTACTATTGTACAATTAGCCTCTGATCCTCCAGGTGGTGATGGAACTGAACAAGATCCGATGACACATTGTTTTAATAGCTTGGGACAAGTTGAATCATTCAGTGGTGAAGGTGGACAATTAACTGGAGGCTCAAGCACAGAGTCATTGACTGAATCCTACCATGAACAGGACAGTGAAGCAGGGTCTACGAGTATACTTTCCCAAACAATAGAGGACATAGTGACAGAAACTATTGAGTTGATAACATCTAATATGAATATGGGACAAGATCATTCAACAGAAATTGTAATAAATGGTACACAAAATTGCAATGGCTCGGGAATAACAAGTCCAGAAATTGTTGAATATTTTGACAATAAATCTCAACATTTGGAAACTGAGACTTCTACTACTACTACTACTACTACTATTACCAGTATCCCTCACACCACCACATCTCAAGATTCCAATATTTCAGACAAGACTGAGTTTGATCAGAATCAATGTCCACCAATAACCTACGAAAATAGAGAAACAATCACCCTCACCACACCAAATGTTGATGTTACATCAGCAATCCTTGTCAGCCAAAAAATACCCAGTTCTAATGGTAGTTCTAGTGCCACTGTTAATGGGGAAAGAAGAAAGTCAACTAAACGACCACAACAAATGCCGACACAACGTGGAATTAAAAAATCCAAAAGTACTCTTCCTCAACCCCACAGTACACAACCACAAGTGGGTGGAGGAGGTGTCAAGAAATGGTTCTACAATAATGAACATAAAGCTTTACTGTATAGTGTAAGAAACTTCCTTTTATCCTTTTTTTAACTTTATGATGATGATGCAACCTGAATTTCGTGTGCTTGACTTTACTACGGTTCCAGTATGAATGTCTGTGTGTAGAGGGTTATTTTTTCAAAAAAATTCTTCATATGTTTTTTTAACTTGTTACTCAGACTGGAAAGTTTGTTGCTGATAGACATGACTTGACTCTTCAAGGAGATATCTACCTTTGGAGAATTCTAAAGAAGACTGATGATGGAAAACTGATGTTACGCAAATTTGTACCGATAGTAATTGATAGACGTGAATGTCATTATGGTGTAGACAAAGTATAAAAAATATAACTAAATTTAAGCTCTTTGAATTGTGTGCTACATTCGTCATAAAAAAATTTATTTGACTTGTAATTTTATTTCTAGTTTTTGTTGATTGATCGTATGGACGATGCCTTTTACGTAAAATATCAACCCATAATTGTCAAGATGCTAGCAGACAAGGAGGATATACAAGTTGGAGTGCATTATAACATTGAAAAAAGCTACCCGTAAGAACTAGTACTTCAAATTAATTCTCTCAACTTCAAATTTTGTATATAAAATTTGAGATATTCCTCTAAAAAAGTTTTCTTTGCTATATCTAGGTACCTTGGTTATTTTGAAAACACTCATTATCTATACGGTCCCTTCAAAGAGTACGTAATTGACATGACAAAGAGAGCTCTGTTAGGCCATGGAGGTAAAGACTTGCCAGAGACTTCACAAGGCACTGCTCGTANGGAGGTAAAGACTTTCCAGAGACCGCACAAGGCACTACTTGTAAGTGTAAGCTTCAGATGATTTGAATTTTACTAGAAAGTTTATTTGCAATAAAACTGGTACAAAATGCAATTTTTTAAAAATATATTCTTGTGAATCTTGTAGCTTCTACTCCAACGGCGACAAATATAATCGAAAATTATTTGCAAGAGCTCATCCATCCAATTTTGACAGATCCCAAATGGCCTACTGAGACAATCGTAAGTTTATTATTTCTCAAAGCATTTGATAAGATAATATCTACATCTCATCTACATATTATATAGATGGAACAATTATTACAAAAAATATGAATTTCAGTTTTGTAATTGCAAAAATATTTGTAAACGTTATTTTTTTTAATTTAAAATAATAGACTTGCGTCATGACTTTTCCAAAACTATTCCTTACTCGAGCTGGAGTGGGCAGGAATAAAGGTTGTGAGGCATGTCGCAAACAGGACAATAAAAGAATGGGATTAGGAGCTTATAAACTTGTCTTTGGTGGTCCGTTGTATGACTCTGTGTCTTTGACGCTTGACGAAACCAAAAAGCCATCAAAAGAAGTTCTTCAAAAGGTATGTGACCAAAATAATAATAATAACTGCTATTCCTATGTAAGTTATTCATAATTTATCGTGTGCCTTATTCTAATTTTTTAAACTAGAATTTTCAATTTTGCAATGGATGCCCAATCTCGTTGAGATCAGTTCATAGAATGATTCACTACAAATGGTGGTTATACGTTTGTATTCGGACCCAGCTGGTACACATGCGAGGACAGTTGACGGCCGGACAACAGTACAGAGGTTGTGATCTTTTCGAACGTTTCGTGAGTGACTTTGAATGGGTTGATAAGGTGATTTTTTTAAACGAAATAGAGTCTCGTATGCATTGAAGTATATTTTAATGTAAATCAGGACAATTCATTCATTTATTTTGTTTTTGTTTATTAGCTATTCTACGAATTCCAGACAATGATTACTGAAGGATTTTTGACTAAAGAAAAGACCAAGAAAATCCCCCGAGTCAAGTCTGACGGGATAAAGAAGGCTAGGGGTAGGCCCAGGTTACTCTCAAAAACTCTTTCAACTTCTAGTGTGAAGAATCCTACTAATAAGAAAGTATCCGTGCCAAATTCGCCAATTCTGTCAATGCCGACAGAAAGCAGTGTAGAATCAGGAGTAGCGAATGTTACTGAAGCAAACATTCAAAACACTGTATTGGTCGATTGAAAAAGTCAAAATAGAATGTTATTGTTACATTTCTAAAAAGAATGTTTTATTTTATTTAAATTATGATTATTTTGATATACTATATACAATTTATGAATTTATATGATCGTTTGTTTTCAAAATGTATTTTTTTGTGTAACTTTCTTGAATGTAACTCAATTTAGTCTAGAGTACACAACTGTGTCTTATATATTTACTTGTATTATTATTATACTTGACATGTGTGTCAAGTCTTCTTCTTTCTCTACACGAGAGACGAGAATTGAAAAGTTGAATTTTGTACACAAGAGCACACTTCTTCCTTTGTTAATTTTCTAGACTATGCTAAGCACATTAATCGACAAAATAAAAAAGAATGTACTCTTATAAATAATGTGTGTGACTGTGTACATGTCATTAAATGGACAAAAGGAGGGTAGTGAAGCATTACATAAATAAATCGCATCATTGACTCACACCATAACGACTAATCTAATTAGAAGAATCCACCTGGTGGATCAAAGTAGATGGAGTTCAGTCCTCCGGGGATTTTGCATTGTTGAGAATAGCATACACTTGATGTGTGTCTTTACCCTTACAGTAGATAGTTTTATTGTTTGTCAAGTTGTGGTGTGAAGTTGACTGTTACTCATTTTAATTTCAGAATTTAACATTGAGTCGTGTAAATCACTTATTCGGACTTCACCGGTGTGCACTCCTCATTATCTATACGAGCCGTCAAGGCTCTCGTAGAATTGTACAACCCACCTCTCCTGGTTGACAAAATATATTCATTTTCCTGAAGCACAAAAAAAGTTTTACTGTGGTGTCCTTAATATTATTTAGGTCTAATCAGTTTTAAACTTAATGTTGATAAGATAACGACATTTAAAATTCTATGTAGCAGTCAACCGCTATACATCCTCTATAGCTACCTAAGTTTAGTTTAAAAGTCTACTTATCCAAAACATTCCAATCAAAGCTTGTCTCTCGGAACGAGAGCAAAAGTGATTTTTATATTAATCTACAAGTACAAATTTAATACTATTATAATACTATAGTGTGTTTATGACGTGTGTTTTGTGAGGGACCATCATTTTTCTCCAGGATTTATCATCGATGGAATAATAAAATGAATATCAACAACACGGTTCCTGTTTGACTTTAACCTATATAGTAACCACTACTAAATACTATACTATATCAGGAAAAAAGAATCATCATCGATAAAAGGGACAGAGTTGTGTGTTGGACTTGACGGATTATACATCTCTCCTTTCACATTATTCCTTCGTCACTTGTTCTCCTTCCTCAGAGTCGTCATCATCATCGTCAGTCAAAGAACAAAAGTAGTAGGGACGGTGTGTTGTTACCTCAATATATAATTGCCAAGATTTGTTAATTGTCATCAGTGGTCAAATCATCATCATCATCATGGCTATGAACGGCCGAAGTGCGGATTTAACAATTGACGAACAACGAGAATTACGGGAAGCATTTGACGCTGTAAGTTAATTTCTCCACATTAATAGTCATTTATTTATATTTAGCATCAAATACTTCACACATCCGGAAAATTACATCACACACACATTTTTTCATTCATAAAGTTAAATTGACTGGTAGTTTTGCAAATTAATTTTTTTTCGCAACAATTTTTTTGTCTGTTAACATTTTTTGCATTCTTCAAAGAGATAATCTTGAAAATAATCTTTAGTATAAAAACATCATTCAAGGATTGGCAACGTTGGTTTAGGATGGTCAAATCAATTAAAATGTCAATGGTGCTTGAATTAAAGGCTGTCCCATTCAAGTGGATGAACTTTAGAACCCCACAAGTTATTTGTGTAGGAGAAAAAGTACTTGCACTCTTATTTCTTTGGACAGACTTTAAAACAAGCAAAAGGTTAATTTTCTTGAGAAAGAATAAAAATCTATAAATAATTTTCTTTGGTTTTTAAAAATGTCAAAATGACTTTGTACAATATTTTATACTAATAATAAGACATTATTTTTACTTACAAAAAAACATTTGCATTGTCAACATTAATGAAATTGTTAGAGACTCAATTGTCGGCAAAATTTCTGTGTTGAGGTTTCTTCTTGACAATGTATTATTGTTGTCCGTACATATCTGAGATTGAGGACAAGATGACAAAATCATGCATGACTAATCGGAGGATAGGATGACTCACCTTAATTCTTTCTTAGTTTATGGAAGTAGACACGCCTTTGGATGATGATCTCGTTGAACAGTGATGCTGTCAGTTCAGTTTTCCCTGAGACTCCCCGTCCCTAACAATAATAATAACATTGTGGACCCTTTGGAAGAGTAGAAAATTCATTTTATGAACCATGTTATTAACATTAATTTAATTAACTGTATGGTGTACTATCAACAGTTTTTTTAACCATTTTAATAATGAGGCATCACAAAATCCCCAATGAATGATGCATACAATTTTCTCTCTTCAGTCATTCTCATACTACATTGTAGTAACTTGACTACAGGACCACACATTTGACTAGGAAAACATAAAGGATGATGCATACTATGTTATGTCTTATGTGTCATATGTGAATACATTTTTTCCCCCCTCAACCACTAATAATCTTTTACCAAACCTTCGAAAAAAAAGGATTCCCTCAGTTGCATTGAATTTTTATTCAATCATATTATGCCATTAGACAGCGAGTGTACTTACAAATTACAATATTTATTTCTTCTAATACATGATAATGATATAGTGCTGTCTGTCAGGTTTCCACATTTCATTACATACCATATATTATTGTAAAGCCAATTTCAAAGGAAAGTTTGATCATTGCTCTTCAATTTTTTCCGTTTTATGATGATTCATAATATTTACAACCAAATTGAGTCATCATACAATTCTTCAGATTAAAAGGAAAGGGAAGGGAAAAAAAAGATTTGGTGTATAACATTATTTTGTCCAGAACTTTTTACATAGTACAAAATAATTCTTTGTTGAAACAAAACCTTTCATTCTGCCTCTTTTTCCATGTGTGTGGGATTCAGACTGCCGGTGATCAATTATAATCACCTTTCTCATTCATTGTGATAAAAAAATTCGTGTTATCATCGGACTGGAGCAAAATTGTAGACAGCAGTAGAGACTATGAGCATGAATTTTTTTTGTGGAAAAAAAGATAAAGTACTAGTAACATTGATTGGCTTTTGCGATTACATTATGCAGATAATTTGTTCCGATTTGGCATGCATATTTTTTGTGTGGCCTTTTCTATATAAGTGGTGAGTGGTGACCTCATGAACCCTATGCATAAAAATAGTTTCTATTAAAATTTTCCAGTTCAACAAGTGGAAACATTTTTGACACAAGTGTCTGTGTAGGATATATAGTTGTAGACAGGTATAATATTTACGTAAATCAAGAGGACACCTGTAACTCACTCATTTTTATTTCGCCATACTTCAAGGCAAAGATGATCAATTTCAAAGACAAACATTTTTTTGGTGGTTTAATACATAATAATTATTACCCGCCATCCTCTCTGCTATTCACTCTGTCCTTCAAATGCCTTCCGCACCCAAACTACCTTATTGTCAACTTAAAGATGAAATTGCGTACATTGTCCTGACTGTTATTAATCTATATATATGTTGTCTTTAGTCTCACTCAGGTACAAAAGACTCGTGTACATACATGACAGGTATATGAAGCATAAAATTCAAGAAAACACTTTCTGAGACAGTGTGTACTGTGTGTGTCCGAGTAGGGGGAGGAAAAGGTTTTAGCAAATGTCAGTATTCCCTGCCTGTATTACTTCTATGTGAAGTTTAACCTTGTGTCTCTTTTATGGATACATACTACACCGTAATAGTACATTGGTTGTTATATATATGTATAATAGGTGTGTGTGTGTGCAGGTTGCCACACTTGAGATGATGAAGGAATGAGGCACAAAAAAGGAGGAGAGCCTATAACATAAGAATATATGTAGTGTATAGTACATAATATATTTACACATGTATAGAAGAAGCTAGGAAAAAGCTTCAACACAAAGATGTAAAGATAGTGTCCACTACAGTACATAAGGTTTGGTTTAAATAAAATAAAAGGACTTGTAAATCGAACATGTGCCATTCTATCCTTAAAAATAAAATTTTTGCTCGCCCACCATTGTCTCCCTTTGGATTTTTGAACCATCTACTTGCATAGAATATGTTCTGATATTAATGCATTTTTTTGTCCCCTCTCCCCCCTCTCTCTCGTCTAGTAAATGATGACGGCATACATACACACACACAAGTTCCATTTTACATTCGTATGGAGTAGGACTGGAGAGAAAAATATTTTAAAAAGCAAGATTACCTGCTGTTGATTGCATAAGTCTGTCTCATATCATATTATCTAATACCATATTATATACTACTATACTAGAGGGTACAGTACAGAGTTAGTGAGCACTTTCATGATCTCTCCCTTCTGTACTTTAATTTTGAGAGTGTACAGAGTGAGTCTTGTTACATTATGTGTGTAGTGTGTACACAGACAGAGTAAGTATATATATGGCTTTATCATCTTGCATGTGCTGCCAAATGGGCTATTCTCCCTGGACTTTTTGTAATCGAGTCATACCATAATTGGTAATGTTTTTCATGTAATAATGCACTACTACTTGAAGTAAATATACATAAAATAGTTGTTGTTTGCAGTGCATACGGATGGTGACTGACTACACACACATGTGTGTCCTCTCTGTGTGTCTGTATACCTACCATATGGTGTTTCAACAATATAAAGAGCTTCATGAAGAGGGAAGTTAATGATAATAATAATTCAGATTATTATAATGAATCAAATAAAGTAGTACATATGTCGAGTATGGATTCCTGATTTTATATAGTCTTCCAAAAAAATTCAATTTTAGGTCTGATCATGTAGCCCCGGCTACAGTACATAATGCATTACCCAGAGACAGGCTGCATTCATGACTAGTAAGCTGTCAATTTCAATTTGGTGAAGAATGCACTATGTAGACATGTCTAGATTTTTGCAAAGGCGTATCTTTCCTCACATTCTGAGTACATTCATCACATATCATCATATAAATTGGTATACTGTATATTGAAGAGTTGAGAGACTTTACAAAGTTCAAGAACTTGTGAGCTCAGGGCAACTGTGTAATGTTACAAAATATTTAATTTTGTAAATGATGTATCAAGCAATAAACCGGTAAGGACTGGACAGAAGGTGAGGTTGTTGTGAATTATGAAGTAGGGTGTTTTTTTGAATAGTTTCAGCCTTGAAAAGCGTCAAATTCAGCAGATAAGATGATTGATCTAATTTTATCCTAGATTTTTTCCTTGCAAATATTTTTGGATATTAACAAGATGATTAAATGCTGTAGAGTTGTTGCAGCTATTTGTTTAATTATACGAATGGATCAGTGTAGTGTGTGTAGGGGAAAAATTCTATAATTACCATCATAATCATATGGTCATGATATGTATAGTACATATATCTAGCATGTCATTAGAGGAGCTGTCAACACCAGTCCCATGTTTGAAAGAAATACAAAACGAGTTATAATACTCTTGAAGTAAGTACTTGAATAAATTCTGTTGAACAGTGTTTAAATTCCAAAAGTTTGTGTTTGTATGGTCAGGGACTCAACTCCGTCTCTGACAGAACACTCATATAAAGCTACAAACTCACCATGAGTTGACTAAAGACAACGTGTTATTGTTATCATCGTGGTTTAGGCCCGGAAATCAGGGTTAGACTACTGTCTGTCCACACATGTTATTTACTATCATGGTGTTACTGGTTGTCATGCTGTTGACTCATCCATTTTACTTATGTAGTGTCTTAAGACGGATTAAATGTCTTTTTGTCAAAAATATTTGAAAATTTTTTCCCTTACTATTAAGTCAGTAGTTTCAATTAACCCTGGCTACACTACCATAAGATTTTAATTAATTTTCAAAGAGTAATAACTTTAATACACATAGGAAACCGTCGTTGAAATGTTCACATTATACTGTAATGATTACAGTAAGATGAGATGGAATAATCCCTTTCTATTTTGTACGTGTGGTTCAAACTAAGAAATCTCAGTTCAACAGTTGTCTATTAGAAAACAACAAAGTTGATTAGGTAATTAAAAACACTAGGTTGTATTTACGGCTCATTATAAGCAATGTCATGCTATTAGGTGAGCATTTTATTCCACTCTAACTTCCACACTTCATTTCTCACTCTCAGTCCATTTTCAGCCTATGTTCGACTTCAATGAAGGGAAATTACAAACCGCAGCCACAACCAAAAGCCTTTTAAAACTTTTTTTGTTACTAATAGGTGTGAATATTTAATGCGTTTCCTAAATTCCTATTCCTACATACTACATACACATTTAAAGACATATGAGCAGTCATTAATGGGCTCAGTGGTTAATTAATGTTTTACTAAAGCTCTGTATTGTGAGAATGTGTTTGCACATGAACGTGGATGGATAGATACTTTGTGAAATGTATGAGAACATTCACTATTACCTACAAATAATGTCCATTGACAAATTTGACAGTCAGTGATATATTTCATACAACATTTGAGTGTAAAACTCCTCCATCCTTTGTGGAGGTAAATGAACAAAGTTGAACTCCACTGTTCCAACAGTCATTTGTCATATGAGGAGTCAGGGCTTGAGGATGTGTGGCATGAGCATGTGATGCAATAGATGATACGACAAAATTATTTTTTTTACCTGGAAACATTCGCTGATTGTAAGTACCTGGTGACACTTTGACAGGAAATGTAGCAGTAATTTTTTTTTTTGTCATTTATTAGTATCATTTATGACATCATGATATGGGCAAAATTCTTTAGTGCTAAATTCTAGTTTTAAAATAATATTTTGCTAAAGACTCGTATCCCATTTTCCATACATATGTGAATGAGTTGAAAAAATTCGAGATTCCTTTCAGTGGTCAACTTTTGACCCCCATATCATCACCACTTGTCTGAAGCCCTATTAGGGCTTAGGCGTATCATTTTTGGCCTACTCCCCCCATGCTGATGATATAAGTAATGGATGACCCCTTTTATAGAAAAAACAAAAAAAAAGTTCCGTCAGGAATAATATTCTCAGTGTGTGTGGTTTCTACGAAACTTCCTCATCCCTCTCGTCGTCATATCCTCTTCTCTCCTGTCCTATCCGTGTGTCGTCTGTGTATTGTGTATTCATTGAATTTTACTGAAGTATGACAGTTTTGTTGGGTGTGTGTGTGTTCCCACTGTGTTCAAATATCGTCCTTATTGACTTTCAATCTAAAACAACATATTAATTCTAATGTCGGGGGAGAATTTACAAACCTATTATGTTGCCAAACAGTCTGATGTACTTACTCTAGTACATCAGATTCTATACATACAGATATTATAGAGTACTGATTATTATTCTTACTGTAGTGCCTCTCTCTCTCAACTTTTGTCTCCATTATTTTGCATGAGGAACGTTAAAGGGAATTAATTAATTTTCATTTTATGTTCCATGACCTTTAGTAAATATAAACTTGGTTCGACTGTGTACCGTCATTAAATGATGATGACATCAGAGTTGTCTGTTTTCCTTTCGAGTATTCTGTTGCTAATGAGTTTCACTGCCATTATGTAACCATATCGTTTCTCGAACTGTACGAATGATCCGGTAACATTCTTGTTATTTGTTTTTGATTACATTTAACATGGGACGTAGGAGACAGAGATCCAAGTAACTATAAATACAATGTATATCGAAAGATTCTAATTTTACCTACTTATTCAGTGTGCACACATCAAGTTTTTTCTTCAAGTTGCCCCTGTGGGTTTGATCATGTCATACTTTGGAGTTAAATGTATATAGAGATGAAAAAAGTGTAAAGACAATGCTCCGCATTTTAATTTAAACTACATTCACCATCAGCTGTCAGAGAAAAGATTGTAATTGTAAAGTTGTTTCAAGTTGAACACACAAGTCTCATAAAGCCTAAGTAATATTGTGGTATGGTATGTACGGGTGAAAAAGTTAGTCAAATGTGACGAGATAGTAGACGATGGATTTTTCACATCCATCCATTAAAGCCAAGACCAGACTTAGTACCAAAAGTAGTGTATATTATGAATGTAGAATGGTGACTACTGCACAGACAATCATTTACATATTCAATACACTGTGTGTCTGTATGCAATGTTGTAGGAACATCTGGATGCATCTCTCCTTTATTTTTTTGTTTGTTGGTGTCACGAGCTGCCGTCAACATTGTGTATGAGGGTATAGTACACAACAATTTCTAAAGTACATATGTGTGTATTAATGCATAGTGTGTACGCTGTGATATTCTAATAACAAGTACTTGTGTTTCTTACACACACACACACACACACACACTTTAGCCAGGGTTTTATTCATGAGAGACCAGATTTGACTGTAAAGTTTGCACCAGGCGAAAGTACTGCTTTTACTGCATGACATTTTATATTGTTACATGTAGGAAAAGGAGTAGAAGGGAAGGGGAATATATCAATCAAGTGTAGATGAATTCAAAAAAAGGGGATGTTTATGCGTGTAAAATTGTGGGTAATTATGTAAAAAAAAATGTCAAGTGTAATGATGGGCTTCACTCTCTGTCTCCTTGACTGAGGGGTGGCCCCCATGCATAGAAAGTTTAATTTGTCAAGTTTGCTTAAAAAACTATTTGGATTTACATCTTACATGTGTGCAGGTGATCGTCATGAACATTCAATTCTTCTTCTCTCTCATGTACATGCTTCCTGGGGGAGAGAATAGCATAATCAAAATAGACACGAGCCAACCAACCTCCAGTGGTCTCTATTTTTATTGTGATTTGATGCAAATTGTTGTATTTACTTACGCTTGGCGAGAGAGACAGAGGAAGAGAAGATACCTCCAGGAAGATAGAAAAATTTCTAATATTAGACATGGTTATGGATGAAAGGAAAGTAAAGTTGGATTTTAAATTAGTGTATTCGATTTAACTTGGACTCAGTCACCATTTCAAAGTGAATCCAACAACAGTCTTATACAGGCAGGATTCCATCAACTTTGAATGTTGTGATTGTTTGGAGACCAAGTTCATTTCATTATTGAATTATAAGATTTCTCACTTATACGGATCAACATTCGTTTTATTTTTTTTGAGAGTGGATATATTTGTGTGGAATTCGTCAAATAGATAAATAATTTTCGGGGCGTTAGGACAATTATCAAAATACGGATAGAGTAACGGAGAAAGTGCAAGTAAACAACTCTGTCTCAACTTTGTTTCTATAGAGGTGTCGTAAGGAGTGAGATCAACTTTGATTGACATTTCATTGGCAGTTCAAGGTTAGATTAAGTCAAAAGAGTCACTGGGATGGAGCTAATTCGATTGAGAAATCAACGGAAAGATGTGATGGTGGAAATCACTGATAGAATTCATGAAGAGTACATAAATGTAATTAATATTGTCTGGACATTACTTTTCACACTCACATATTTTAATCCTTACTAAGGATTCGGTTTTTAAAAAATTAGCATTCAAAAATTTCATTACCGTGTGTGTGATAATGACATGATCAGTTTAGATTGATTCTGTACAGTTTAATTTTTATACTTTAATTTCTCTTTTTTGCAGATTGACAAAGACAGAAGTGGATACATTGACTGCTCAGAGTTGAAGGATGCCCTGGACCAAGTTGGGTTCAAAATTCCAGCATGGCAAGTTCGACGGCTCATTGAGGAATTTGATAGCAATGATCAAAGACATCGATCAAAGCTTTCATTAGACGAGTTTGAAAAGGTATGGATTTTTGAGTTGATAAAGTAGTATTACAATTATGAATTCTTGTCGTTGTTGCCTTAAAATATGCTCCGTCGTCACAAAGTGTACAATTGGGAAGAATAGAAAAGACCGGGTAGCGTGACGAACATACATGATGACTATAAAGCTTCTGTGGTCATGACTTCCTTGGTACACACAATGACGGGGCTTGTTCACACATTTGAAGAAGTGACCACAAGTGTGTTGTCAACAACAACAACAACTATGTAGTTACTATGTTTAAGTATTCTCGTGTAAAGATTGTTCTGATTAGATATAAATTTCTCTTGTTGTGAATTAGCTTTGCTGTAGCCTCAAAATGAAAGATGTGGCTATGACGTTCAAGCAAGTCGTATCAAAGAAGGAGAATCTGCAGACAATAGGAGGAATGTCAGGTGTGTGCAATTATTTTTTCCAACTGTTTGTGTATGCTCAACTTTTATTCTACATAATATATATTGTTTATGAGTCAATTTTTGGATCTCTGACTTTAATCTACAATGTATAATATTACTAATACATTGTCTACCCTCTGCTTCCTTGTGTCATTTCACAATGTGGATATGACTGTGAATTCTATCACACTACTACCTCATCCCTTCTCTCTTTGTCATTTTTTACCTTACATTTTGTGATCATTTGAACAACAATTTCTAATCCACTTTGTAATATTTGTCATCTCTCTCTCTCTGTTTAAATAGAGGCGTCAAGTGAGGGAACAACACATTCGGTCAGATTTGAAGAACAGTTGGCATTCTCACACTGGATTAATGACCATTTGTCACATGGTAAAATTTTCAAAATTTTCCCAACTTAAAGCCACATGAAAGGAAATTTTCCTATGATACAGTTTTTCGGATCTATTTCGGGATATGCATTTCTCAATGTGAAATTTATTTGTGACAGATCCTGACCTCAAACATCTTTTACCAATTGATCCTGAGGGGAAATCTTTGTACGAAAAAGTTAAGGACGGAATACTGCTTTGGTAAGTTAAAAGACAGTTAAAAGTGTCAAAAAATTTGTTTAAAATGTGTCAAAGATTCACTACATAATATAACGTTTGGGGGAGTTGACAATGGAGATTCAAAAAAAAGATATATATTTGTGAGGAAATGAAAGTAACATTTTCGACCAAAGGGAAAAAGATAAATGAGACAGTTTCTCTTTTTTAGCTATTATTGTCACAGTTGGGGCTTCTGTGTACACGCTGTGTGTACATATCCCTTAAATACATACTGCCTACTGATAGTTGCTTTTGTGAATGAAGTGGCACCAATTAAAGCAGTAGGATGTCCCTTTGTTTTTTGCTGTCTCTGTCTTGGCTGAGAGTTCAGAGATGGACGATTTCTAATCCGACGACTTGACAATTCTGGTTGGTCACATTTTGTGCCAGAGGCTTTTTTCTCTCAGCTGAGCCGTGCTATTATTTTATGCCGAGTCATTATGAGAGAAGATTCGGAATTTGTTTGGTCAACGTTTAATCCAAAGAGATTCATACTTTCATGATTTGCATACACTCAGCACAATAGTATATGTATGAAAGGGGTATAATAATACCAAGCGTTGAGTATTTGTGGGAAACAGTTTCTTGTTCTCATAGCTTAACTTCAATTGTTTCACGTTTATACTAACTTGTAGTTTAACCTACAAGTTTTAGGCTAAAACTATGGCAGACTAGATTCCTGAAATTTAATTAAATTGGATTAATTTTATGTTTTTTTTGTATCTGCTTGAGTGAAAAAAATTGGCATATCTAGTTCATAAACTTTTTTTTATCTGTTAACAGTAAAATCATCAATCATTCATGCCCAGACACAATCGATGAGAGAGCAATAAATACTAAGAATTTAACTCTGTACAAGAGACACGAAAATCTTACACTAGCTCTTAATTCAGGTAACGACGGATATTGATTTTACATTGCATTTATTTACTCATCCTGTAATTACCAGTGGTATGTAAATTTATTTTTTTCATAAATATAGCTCAAGCTATTGGATGTAACATCATCAATATTGATGGAAATGACTTGATTCTGGGCAAACCCCATTTAGTATTGGGACTTTTATGGCAGATTATTCGTGTAAGCTTAAAATTTATCTCTGTGAATTATTTAAATTGAATTTGACTTGTCACTTGGAAGGAAGAGATATATGATAGAATAATTATGGAATTTCAGATTGGATTATTCAGCCAGATTAACTTAGAACACTGTCCTGGATTAGCTAATTTGTTGAGTGATGGAGAGAGAATCGAGGACCTTCTTCGTCTACCTCCTGAAGCTATCCTTCTCCGTTGGGTAAACTACCACCTTGAGCGAGCTGGTGTAAACAGACGCTGTACCAATTTCAGTTCGGATATTCAAGACTCAGAAATCTATAGCCACTTACTGTATCAAATTGCTCCAAATGACGCTGGAGTAACCAAGGAGGCCCTGATGGTAAGGTTTTTTTTGTCATGTAGTCCACATATTTGATCTACAGCCACAGTGCTTTTCAAATCACTATTGGTTTCAGCATGTTTTTCAAACAGAACTATTTTGAAACTTTTCCTTTTAACGCTGTTCACATTACTGTTGGGACACAATGAGCATTGGACACAATTTTGTTGTCACAAAGAATCACACAGATACCTATTCATGTTCACAGGAAAGGGACTTGCACTCAAGAGCTGAATTGATGCTGCAACAGGCTGAAAAATTGAGTTGCCGTTCATTTGTGACAGCAGATGATATTGTAAAGGGAGTGAATAAGCTTAATTTGGCATTCGTGGCAAATCTGTTCAACAACCATCCCGGCCTGGACAAACCTGATGGTGTTGATGTCGACCAACTATTAGAAAATGTTGAGGAGACAAGGGAAGAGAAAAGTAAGTAAAAATTTTAGATTGCCTTAGAAAGAATTTGCCACTGGAGTTAAAATTTGTTCTTTTATTTATTTGTAGCTTACCGAAACTGGATGAACAGCATGGGTATAAATCCTCGCGTGCACTGGCTATACTCAGACTTGGCAGATGGACTTGTTATATTTCAACTATACGATATTATCAAACCGGGTATTGTTGATTGGAACAGAGTTCACAAGTAAGTCATACACTGAATGAAAGCTTATATGAAAATAGTTTGGTTTTAATTTAGTACTCATGAGTTGATTTTTTTATTGAAAAAACAAGGAAATTCTCTAAATTGAGGAAATTTATGGAAAAATTGGAGAATTGTAACTACGCTGTTGAACTTGGAAAGCAACTGAAATTTTCATTGGTGGGCATTGCGGGACAAGATATTTCGGATGGAAACCCAACCCTCACTCTCGCTCTCGTGTGGCAACTGATGAGAGCATACACGGTATTTTGATTTTTTTTGTCTCAAGCAAATATCAAGGGAAATTTTTGTGGGGAAGAAATGGAAATAAATTTTTGTCTTTTTAAAAAATATAGTTGTCTGTCTTGACTCAACTTGCCAATACTGGAAGTCCAATGGTGGAGCGTGAGATTATTGACTGGGCTAACAATAAATTGTCTGAAGCTGGAAAGACGACCAGTATTCGTGGTTTCCAGGACAGTACCATTTCAGACGCGAGAGTGGTCATTGACTTGATTGATGCTATTAAACCTGGCATCATTAACTATGAAGTAATCAAAGAGTGTAATAATGACGAGGTGAGTTGAGAATTATTTATTATATAAAGAGAATAAATATTGGAAAGAATAGATTACTAACTGTTGACTTTGAACATTGTAGGAAAAGTTGGAAAATGCCAAGTATGCCATTTCGATGGCGAGAAAGTGTGGTAAGTATTTTATTTTGTTTATTTTTCATACTCGTTTAAGATGTACATGACAGGTACAGTGGATTTTATCTCATTTTTTTGTGTTCTCAAAGGTGCTAAAGTGTACGCTCTACCAGAGGATATCGCGGAAGTTAAGAGTAAAATGGTGATGACAGTCTTTGCATGCCTCATGGTGAGTATATTTTCTATTAATTAATTAATGTTTTCGTATTATCCAATATTAATATGAAATTGAATAAAATTATAATGTACTTTTCTGGAAAATTTATTTAGGCTCGAGATTATATTCCCAATATGGACAGCAAACAAGGAAATGCGTAAAGGATAAACATTCTACCACAGTACTTCTTCCAATTTAATCTTACATAATTGTATTTTATGTAAATATTTATTATGTTTATAATATTTTTAGAAATTTGACCTAATATACTTATATACTAGCTTTTCAAAGTATAAAATATAATTAATCACGTATACACAAAAAAACTGGAGAGTACATTTATGAGACCAAAATTAATATCTGAGATAATCGTAATATTGTGCATAAAATGCATAGGAGCTTTATTTTCTTTACCGATGTAAACAATCGTGAGATGTAATTGTAGGTGAGAGAGTCGTGATTAAAAGTTCTCAAACTAAGGACTTGTAGCGAATAGAATTAAAATATATTTTACAGTACATATTTTATATATTACACATAGCAATGAAGCTGTACAACAATAACAATGAAAGTCATCCTTATGAGACTTGACTATTTTTTGAATGTTGTTCTACTATAATTATTACAAAATTTCTAAATTATTCAAGTAGTTTTTGAGTCTAATCATATATTATATATACTAAATATAAGTTTCTTCCAATTATAAATCCTGATGCTAATGAGATATTGGCGAAAGTGTGTGTATTGTGTGATTGTACCAATGACAATGTACATGTGTTAACCGTGTTCTGCTAATGCTACAACGAATTTATATGAAAGATGTACTAGCTTTTTACTATGTACTGTCCCCCCTGTATACTTATTCATGCTTAATTTAATTTAAGGTTGAACCATTGCAGTATGTCAGAGTCAGAGTATACATGTAAAAGACATTAAGTATGTTGACGACAAAAGGAAAAACTTACTTCCCATTCTATAGTACTCGTGACGACAATGAAAAGTCTTAAAAATGGTAGGCCTCAGTTGCCAATGTATATGTTTATTGTTTTAAAAAAATTGTTATTTTGAATATATTGTGGTTCAGTCTAGTTATAAAAATATATAATCCAAGTTACTTAAACTTTCTTCAACACTAAAAGCAAATGTTGTGTAAAGAGTTCTAGAAGGATGATAACCGATTCGGTTAAACCGAAAGATGCCAATAATAATGTTTAAAAATAATAATTATTATGATTAATCATAACAAATAGGATGGTTAGAGTTCAAGTATGCCTTACGACTGTAATAAGATTGATTGATGCTCAACTACTACAACTATTTGTGTCAGAGAAAGAGAACGGGAGAAAGTTTGCTATTCTTGATAGCTCTAAGAGATAAAAAAAATTACAATGTTTATTTCTACATTTGATAAAGTTGGCCGGTGACGAGCAAATAGACAATGTGGTTAGTGTTTTGTAACTTGATACACAATGTATTGGACGATGAGTATTGAATTTAATGCATTATAATAATCATAATAAATGTACCAAGAAAATAATGCACTTTCATCTTGCCTACACTTTTCTTGTCATATCTCAACATACTCATTTCTTAGAGTACTTTCTCTCCTCCACACGATTCAAGGGAAAGGCCGGGTTCAAAAATTTTGAGCCTTGTAATAACAACAAGAAGATGATGACGAAAGAAACAAACTAAAAATGATGGAGAAAAATGTTTGTAGCAGTTTAGACTTTTGGGAGAGAAGAGGGATGTGAGAAAAAACTCAATTTAGAAATAAAAAGTAATTTAAGAAGGGGTTAACTTACTATTGAGTCTATAGGGATTCTGTTCTGAGTCAACTTATGATCCGATGAAGGAAGGGGAAAAAATGGGTACTTATCTGTTTCATGTCATCGTCTTTTTGAGAAGAGCCGAGAAGAGCACAATGATACGTATTACTTTTGTGTGTGTGTGTGACGTGTCTTGTTTCTTCTATATAAGTTCATAATGGGGAGGTTCTCTCATTCTCTTTCTTGATTCGTTCCTAGCATACAAAGAAAAAGATTTTTAATAGAATATATCTTTTCATTGGTGGGGTTGTGGGAGTTGTGTGGGTTCATGTTCCATTTGATTAGAATGATTAGAGCAAACTGGACAGCTTTACGAGGAAGTGGAGGACAGGAGAAGAAGAGGAAAAGAAATTGAACTTTAATGCACTGAAAAAGAAAACTGATGCCTTGTGACGTGAGTCAGGATGTTCTTATTTTTGGTGTAGTATCTATCCTTCCATCTTTCTTTTATGGAATTTTATGTTATATACTTGTTACTACATACCTATACATATTTACTACATGTTGGAAAAGCCATGCATCAAAATACCACTTTTATTCCTCTCAGATTACATCTCTGTGGTTACGATGGTTCTCTGCAATTGTATGATATGTCCTGCCCTGTCTGTGGATGTATATAGGTATGTGATGGGGAAAGAGGGAGAGAATGAACATTCTTTGGTTCAAATGATTTTTTGGACCATGTTGAGTTGTCATCCTCCTTCCTTGTTGGCTGTGTGTACAATCTTTGATCTTTAATTTGTGTGCTAAGGTGAAGTCTCTCCTTCCTTCTCTCATGCTGTTTGGTCAAGTGTTGTCATAAAAACTTGTTCATTTCACTAAAATTACGTCTTGCACTTTCTCCGGATTAGCAAAACTTAATGTGAAAACAGGGAGCAGGGGAGGGGGGTTTATTACTTACCAATGAAAGAAAACATTTTCCCTTCTCTTGTATTTACCCTTCTTATTACATTTCTTTTCAAATTACAACTGTAGGATAGTAGATGTAGGATGTACTTCTAAGTCAACCACATCGCACTGTGTCTTATTCATTCTGTGATCATTCAGTTATTCTACTCCAACTCGTCTACTTTCACTTCATTGGTATGAGGTGAGTTGGAAGTCGTAAGGAAATAGCAAATAATAGTTTGTCGAAATTGTACTGAATTAGAAGTAGGGACAAGTACAGTTTCATGGATAAGAGTGATATTTTAGGTTAAAATTCGTAGGATATTGAATTGTGACCCAGAATTCTTGTTCATCTAATTAGAAAATATGATCAGGAAAATGTTCCAGAAGGAATGAGACTCGGAGGATGAAGAGTGGGAGATGAGAAATTTAGTTCCTTGTCTCATATACTTATGTAAGTTAGTAAGGAGAAAGCTCGTCTAATCTCAAGGATGATGAAGAGTTAAAATAAATATCATTATTTCAATTTTCTCAAGATTTCTCCTCCTACTTTCACTGACTGTGAATAGTGGGTGAAAGTATTTTTCTTTACTTCTCGAACGACAGTCTCTATCACCAAAGAGAGAGAGAGAGAGATAAAGTAAATGCATTGTCAATGAACGAAAGGTCTGGAATACAATAGAGACATAATTTCGAATTAAACAATTCAGTAAGTTTGTCCACCAAGTTAGTGTGTTAAAGTGTGTTGTCTAAATTCATACCTATATATGGCTGAGGAGGATGGCAAATGTATTCACATTACTTTTTAACATGAATGAGAGTCGAGAGTGACGGATGTTGAGTGGAGGGGAATGTCACCTACAAATGTTGTGAAGCCGTGACTTTAAAGAAGAAATGGAATGAGAAAGATGAAGAAGAAGATTTTCGTCTTATGTAGGAACACAAAAGTTCAAGAGATGGAAAGGATCTACTTATTTGTGGGTATATTTCCTTTATCTCTCGACTTCTCATACTTTCCTTGCTGTGTGTGTGTGTGAATTGATTGTGAGTCGTGTGTGTCTCTTGGAGAGCAAAGCTCTTGTATAAATATTTTAAGAAGCCAACAACAACCGCCTCACTCCATATACATTATATTTGTGTATCTCACATTTATTTATTTGCACAGGAAACAGACAGAGAGAAAGAGGAAGAGGAGGAGGAGTGACAGGCCCCGTCTGACTTCATGATTAAACTCTCAAGTACGCTGAATTCATACAAATTTTGATAAAACTAGGTAGCCATCCATCCACCCACTTTATCCAGCCAGAGGTTGTCTCCTCAAGGAATTTCTCAGATCACATCATTTCGATTTCCTCTCTCTCTCTTTCACAATCTCATCGGCGGTTGGGTATAACATGTAATTTCCATCTGGCACACCACCACCTCCGGCATGAATAGTATCCAACCCTGCTCGGTGTTCATCCACACAAAATATTCCAGAGTCGTCCGAGAATTTGACCCCTAACCCAATTATGTGATGCCCAATGATTCCCGAACACACCCCCACCCGAGCATAACTTTTTTCACTCAAAAACTTCCAGTGGTGACTGCGTGCGGTCTACTATGGTGTTCAATGGATTTTTAGTGAGAAGTTCCTTCAAAATGATCCGTATTTTTTCCCCAGAGACATTGAACAAGACTTAAGCTCATCCAGTCTCTCACACACACTCTGTGTGTGTCTGTTACTGTCAAAGTTGAAGAAAATTCAACGTTTTAATTACCCAGCTGCTGTCCTCAACTACCGCTCAAAGTTATGCGAAACAAGTTTTACATTACATTAACTCATCCATCGATCTCAAACAAAGTTCTTCAACTTGCAAAACTTTGCATAGGAGGCAGTCTCCAAAGTTTTTACTCAACAGGTTTCCCACATCGTATCAAATTAAAATTCCTTATTGACTGCTCTGCCATTATTAGACAAAACAGGCAAGATAGAGAGAAGCTTTCCTTCTCGTGTGTGTGTGTGTGTGTGTGTGTGTGTGTGTGTGTGTGTGTGTGTGTGTGTGTGGGTACTCAAGGAACATTGTCACATTTTGAGCAGAGGTCTCTTTGGATTGACTACTCTTTAAATTGCGTACTTTCCACCGCCCGCCCTCCAGCATACACTTTACATTTCTTCACTTTATATCATTCTGGATAATCTACACGCATCACACCTACCTTCCAAAGTTATGACATAACATTTTGACATTTTAATTTTTAAAATAACTTTAAAGTTTTGAATTTGTATCCGGCTCATACAACATAAAGAAAAGAGAGAAAGAGGGGAGAAGTTGAGGATTAAAAAACTGTAGTGAAAAATTTACGCAAGAAAACTGATCTACACTACTTTGTGATAATTTCTAGAAATTGCACCTCTCTCGTATTTGTCTATATCTATACTATATAGGAAGAATAGCAAATAACAAAGTTCTATGTTAACTTTCTCTCGCTCCTTAATACTAGACACTAGTCAATCCATTACCGTGACGTTGCATCTCTCTCTCACACTTTCTTTCCCTATTTGCTAAACAGGAACCATCCAGCTTTTTAATGACTTTCTCCCAATAAACCGACTGTTCACGACGGAGATGGAGTGTGTGGAGAAAGTGCTATAAAAACCTAGACTAAACCTGGACTAGTAGGAGCATAGTTTAATGCTACACATACTACAAATTTACTCTTAAATTTTGAATACTAACTCTGTAGGAATCACCTCATCCCTTTATGTGTAACCTAGACCGTGGCCAATAATTAGAGAGGATTACAAATTATATTTTGATTGTCAAAATAGGTAATAAATATAATACATATATCAAAATGAGAAAATTTAATAGAAGCTTTATTTTCCGTGGATTTGTTATGTAGAGATGAGATTACACTTTTCAACTACATTCAACACACACAATATATATATGAGGCCCGGTTAATAATCATGTCATTGTTCTCTTCCATGATTTGTGAACCACTTCCTCTTCTACTTGAGTAGGTGGCTTTATGTGTTGTATTTCTATTTGTATCTCCAGAATAGAGAACTATGTATAAATTCTGATGGTACTGAGTAATAAGTGGGGGAGGAGGATTTCAAAGTGAAAATACAAATTCATTGAGGGTAACATGTGGAAGAATGAGAGAGGGAATGTCTCCGGAAGAATCAGGGAAAGAAAATCAAGAGAGATGTGTCCCGACATGTGAAAATGAAACATGTTGTGGGGGAGGAGGAGTAGGAGGAGGATTTCAATGAAAATCCGAGTATATATATATATCATAGACTTTTCCCTACAACGCTACAGTATCACACAATTTCTCACCTCCAGGGTTCACATAATCTCGAACGCAATGTTCTACCCTACTTTCCCTGTGATGAGACTTTCTCCACACTCACACGTCCATTCGATATCTTCAAAACTCATTCAAACTGTCAATTATGATTAGCTCGTCGACTTGTGAAAATAATGAAAAATAGTCAACATGATTTCTCTTCGTTCGTTCCTTCTCCGCCTCCACTATTTATATATTTTCAAGGTGCGTGCGTGTGTCTTTCTTTCATTTTATTCCTGGGAATCATGGATGAAAATAATATTATAATGTCTACATTACTCCAGTGTGATCACAAAAAACTTGATGTGTCACCTTAACCCTGGGCTCTCTCTCTCACACACACAGCTGTTAGAGTACAAAATAAAAATAGATTTTGTACATTGAAGATGAGAAGGATGGAGAGAAAATTAAATATAAATTGACTAGTGCAAGATAGATTGCATATTTTATTAGATTCTTCATATTTTTTTTAAAAAAAAGTCTCCCTTCCTTGTCTACCTACATAATTCTCCATTTTGGATGCTACGTACATTCACATTTCGTCTAAATCTATTATGGAGTATGTGAAAGGACAAAAAAAATTTCAGCTCACATTTCTTGTCATGTCAAAATGTCAAATATTTTATGGTCCATCCTCCCTTGAAAACTTTTTCAATTGCAGATGTATGACAAGATGTGATAAACCTTCCTTTCCCATCGTCATGTGCGTGTAGTAAAGTCAAAAAGTACACGTAATACAAGGTCTTGTGTGTGTCTGGGTGTGTGTCGAAAGTCAGAGTCAAAGAATTTGATTCTCAGACTTTGGGACTAAAATGAATGGAGAGAAATCAAAAAAGCAATCTCTCTCTCTTTCACTTTTTTTCTCTTTGGATAATCTAGAAAAAGAGAGTAGAGTTAATGAAAGAATAGAATTAGTTTTGGAAATTTAATGTATTTTCCTCGTCCAACTCTTTTCTTTCCACTCACAATGTTTTGTCTAATCCAGAGAAAGATCTATGATTGAAATTGGGATGCCTTACATACGGTGAGATGACATGAGGAGGGAAGGAGGAGAGGTTGGGACGTGTACATAAAAAGAGGAGAAAATTCTTTCTTTTCACCCTTGTCTTTTATGAAGAGACTTTGAGGAACTCCTATCCCGACCTGAGTGCACCGTCGAACAGTTTTTTTGTAGAAGAAACATCTTCAGACTTTTTCTCCTCCTCCTCCATCCTTTCTTGTACGAAGTGATTCCTCTTCTTAAAATTCTTAAAGTATCCCTCTCCTTTTCACGGATTTCCTAAGCTTTTACATACTTGACTATGACATCAAGGTTTGAGGGGGTGGGATGACTAAGCCTGTCATAGGCTGTCTATGTAAATACAAATATCAGGAAAAATTGTGAAAGAGAAGAAAAAAAACCATCGACAGCAAATTCCCATTTGACATTTCTATCAATGTGTGTGTGTGTCCAATATTACTGTGTTGATGGTTGATGCTCAACCATGAATTTCCCTATGTAGACTTATATGTATTGATTTGGAAACTGTTGGGGACTGACAAGTCCTATGTACTTATGTACCAGATTCCTATCTTTCTCACATGTACATAAAATTGCCATGTGCTCCTTGGTACAGTGGAGAAAGTTGTGTGTAGTTTGACTTGAAATCTGGGGATTTGTGTTTGTGGTCTGTCTATGTCTGTGTAGTCGTAGACATAGCTTGAGGATATTGTGAGGCACGTTCAACGAGTCCAAATGGATATTTAGCTGGTTGGTGGTGGGCAAGGAATATTGATGATGAAAAGTCTCTCTCTTTCTCTCTTTTTTTTCAAAAACCCAAGTGACGAGGTCTAGCCTTCAATTTTGAACACACAATTGTCAGCTCCAGGCAATTTCCTCTTTTTTCTCTCTTTGTGAAGGTTGTGGAAAAGACAATTTGGAAAAGTTGAACGAAATAAATTTTGATTTCCAATTTTGTAGAATTCATTTTTCTCACTTTGAACTTTTGAATGTCCGAAATCTTTTGAAATTAAATCTGTATCAAACAATAATATATATAAAATTTGGAGATGATACAGTTATAAATGTACAATATTGACTTTCTATTGAACTATTCAATGATCAAATTAAATGTCCCTGGAAAAGGATTTTGGTTGAGAACGAGTTACATTGTATACACGTGGCGTCAGTTAACTGACGTAATTAAATTTTTTTCTAGAGAAGAGAAGGTTCAAGTCTCCAAGAGTAATAGGAGAAAAACATTTACCCTCAATCTTTTTGGATACGTACAGACACACACACACACACACAACAAATTGTCAAGGGGAGGTGTAAGACATTTCATTAAATTTGATTTTGTGCAAGTTTCATTTATGAAACGTATCTTTTTTCTCAGAATTTGACATACATTTAGATACTCACCTTTTTACTTTGTGTGTGTCACAGTCAATTCATGCACAGTAATAATAAGATTGTAAACAGTTTCAAACCTTGTCTGACCTAGAAATAATTATTATGTACAAGGATACACGCACACGTCGATGAAGAGGATGAAGTTGTGTGTGTGTGTATGAAAAATTGAATTTTCCAGCAAATAATTGATGCACCAGTCCAAGGTGATTATACTTTTGTATTTATATACCTTGTACACATTTAGTATCTTTTGAGTATTTTCCACTAGGCATATCCTACCCATATGTATCCTGCATTAGCATATACATAAAACATACTCCGAGAGAGAGAGAGAGAGAGAGAGTGAAAGAGCCTACGGAGGGAATAGAAGCCAATTACATGAGAAGAAGATGGAGGATGAAGGAGGAGGAGTAGGAGAGAGAGGCTGGTGTTCAAAGACAATGTAATGAAGATTCATCAATGTAAATTATCCTACTTTTTATTCATTTTACCTGGACTCGTCTACTCTGAACTATTTTCTCCATGCATATTCATTTGTTCCATACTTGCTTGAAAATAGAGTCTCATCCTCCGTCCTAGTTTTCTCCATTACCTCGAAGCTAAGGAAAATTACTTGAACAACATATCTACTTTGTCTTTCCTCCTTTTCCTTTGATTTTCCCGAATAATCATAGTCGCTCTCTCTCTCTCCAAGATTCACCAAAGTCAGTATTTTTCTGAGGGATCCGCTCCATCATGGCATGGACTCTTTGTATTGAGTGTACATGTTGACCTCGTATAAACTATTAAAGTGAAAACACGTGAGCAATCTCTCCATACTCCCATTAAGGTAAATTAAAATTAAAATGTCAAACTAATATTGATGAAAATGGAAATTCGGGACAAGACAAGACACTCGTCGTCCTCGTCACGTGATTTCATATCCGCGAAACACTAATTTAGAAAATAATTGCCATTCATGGTTGATTGGGACTCAAAGTCAACAAAATTTTATGAAAATTACACAAGTTCTCCCCACTAGCCTGTATGTAGTTCGAAGATTTTTTGGAAATTCTGTAGCCAACTGTGAATAAATGATGAATTAACAAATTTTTGTTTTGAACGTTATCTAGAATTATTCCTTGCTACACATTATACAGAAATCCTGACCCCCACAAAAGTTTTTAAAAAGGATGAGTCATGCAAGATCAAACCTTTCAATTATAATATCATTCTACATATGAGAGCCAGTCCACCTGTCAACATTTAGTCATGTTCCCTCATCACTCAAAATCCTTACATGGAAAGTGCTTACGCAAAAAGAACATTTAAAAGTAATTATCGTGTCATTTGCAATTTTAACTCTGATACATTTCAATCACAATGAGAATCAAATTTGTGAATATAATTTTTATGCTGAATTTTTCTTTGCATCTACAGGATAGAAAAAAAACCTTGATCATTATCCACAAATGTGTGGCCATCCATGTACATGGTTGCATACATTATATACATGTACATGGTGCGTAAAGTTTACTATGATGTACTGTGAAAGAGGAAGAAAGAAGATACGTTGTCATGCTCACTTTGATCTGTCGATGACAATTTTGATGTAGACAAAGGATTGAAGTGGAAAACTACTAATGATATGGTCCGTAGACATGGTTGAGATAATGTGAAGAGGATACATAGCCTATCGTCTCCCATTTTAAGAACACAGTAGAGTATATAGTGCCTGTGTTTATAACGATTGACATTACAAAGATGTATCCATTAATAATTATTTTGTCCAAATCTTCTCTCCTACTTTTCCTAGGGGAGTTACAATGGAATTAGGTGCACGTAACTACTCCTGGAATCCTCACTATCCTAATGAATTCCATTCTGATTTCCATACTTCCCCATTACACATTCCTCACCTACCGTAATCATTCAAATTGTAGCCTCGTCGTCTAAAATTAATCGTACAAATCGTTATTGTCTTCATGTCAAGTTTTGCATACGAGTCTACAATTGTTCTGAAAAATAACAAATAGGTCAAGGTTTATTTTTTTAATATAAGAGGCAGTAGGTGCAGTTTGTAAAATCACTTCATATATTTCTCAGTTCCATAATGTTCTAGAATAAATAAGAGTACACGACACAGTGCAATAAACAAATCTTCCTCGTTGTCTTGACTCTTGTGTCATCCTCCAGGAAAGAGAGAGATTACGTGTGCATGTGTATTTATAGTTTCAACCCTTGTGTTTAGTGTCTTATTACTTGTCTCTTCCTCTCATCTTTGGTGATTTCCATCTTTTTAATGAGTAGTCCCACTAATAGTAGATACGACGTGAGTCAGCTGTGGAGTTGTGGAGAAGGTAGACCTCAAATATCTCCGTCAAAGACACACACCCTTTCTCTTTTTTATTATTATACCTGTGTATTAAAGTAAATCAGGACAAACTTATCTCTTTTTCTTAGAATCTGCCTAAAATAATCTTGATATAGTCTCTCTTTTCTCATTTTCTTCGACATTTCGGACTTGCACTAGTTTTGTGGAAAGTTTTGAGTCGAAAATATGCAAATCTTTGTCTGTAGATAATACTTAGTCCTTTTAATCAAGAAGAAATATAGGTATACAATATATGATATTTTCATATTTTGTATTTCACAAGAAACATGGGAAGACACGGAAAAGTTCGAAAAACCCCAACCGCTGTTTCTCTCTTGTAAAAACTCCGATTTTTCCACCTTCAAAGAGTGTCAAAAGGGAAAGATGACGAGAGAGTACCTGAGAAAAATTGTTACAATTACTTACTTTACCACATAAACTAAACAAAAAGAAAGTGGTCTCCTCATCTTAATGTATGGTCACACACAACACACACACACTCACTCTCTTTCTGTGAATCCATGAAGAGTCTGTTGGTTTTCTGGAAAACATCATGTTCAAGTCAGGAAAACTATTTCATGGTTGGCGAACATCACCCTTTTCAGTTTGTGTGTGTTTTTGGATGTGTGTGTGTGGAGGAGGAGATGAGTGGTTAGTACTGGCAAGTTTTTTCTACTGTGGAAAGAGAGAGCGAGAGAGAGAGAAGGAGGAAGAGAATTCTTGGTCCAGAATAAATATTTACCAAACAGGAAGTTTAATCGGCTCTACATATTATGATTCGTCTGTGGATGCCTAGGTGTTTGGAGTCTCCTAGGCTATACCCAATATAGCGAGAGTAATGAGGTTTGTAGATTTAATGATGTTGCCCGGGGTAGTCAACAACATCCGACCCATCCTTTGCATCCCAACCCAACAGACCTCCCTCTCTCCATCTCTCTCTCTCACCGACACACACACACCTTGTCAAGTACACCTCTCCTCCATTGTGTTTGATTAAAGGGGGAAAAATACTGACATGTTGTGAATTACAGCTGTGTGCGTGTGTGTGCACACGTGTGTATGTGTGTCCTCTTGACTGCATCCTTAAATAAATGATTCCATGTAAAATCTCTGTCCTCCACCTTGGGATATTTCTCAAGAGAGAGAGAGAGAGAGAATGCACTAATGGAATCAATAAATCTTACACCAAAGTTGGACAAAAATCCACTTCCTTTGGATTCGAAGAAAGTGGAATTTTTAATATTAAAATTTTTCAAATGTATACAAAAATTTTAAGTGGAAAAGATTTAGTTTTTGAATTTAAGGAATTTTTTTTAAAAAATAATAAGATGGTATTTAACAACTTGGTAGAGAGATAGGAGGACTGAAGTTTTAGAAATAAAATTACAAATGTTGGAACTGTTAAATTTGTCACCCATAAAATGTTGCAAATGAGCAAGTCTCCCGGGAGTAAACAAAAAGTATGTAAAGAGATGGAGAAAGGAAGAGATTAGAGATGGTGAAAGTAGATTCACAAATTAATTTATCTCCACCCTACAATCTACTCTCAAGGTGACTCGAGAAAACAACAATAAAATTTTCTCCTACGGATACTTACGATCAAAAGCCCCCTTTCTCCCCTCCTCTTCAAAAAAGAAGGATCCGGGTGAGCATGGTCTAAACCAGAGATAAGCCAGTACTTTTGAAAATTAACTAAATCTAAATCGATATTGACTTGCTCTCCTCAATCCTCCATCCAAGCAGAGAAAGAGAAACCACATTAACTTCTTTGTTGTGGTTAGGAGGGAGAAAGTGGATGAGAGAAAGCGGAGGGGGGAGAAAGGTGTACACAAAACAAGATGTTCTCTCTCCCAACGTGCTAAACGTGATTTATAACATGGCCATTATGTAGCCAAAGCCTTTCACACACTTTGTGTTCTTGTGTGTGTGTATGTGCCTTTGTGTGTGTGTCTCTCTCTCTCTGTGTGGCAAATGGTCCAGTGCTTTCTCGTCTTCATCGTCGTCTTCAAGTCTAAACAAACCTTCCTCCACTCTCATACACAATACATTGGGACCACATATCAAATCATCCTTCCACTTTCTCCCTCAACGTACTACATACATACACAAGCAGGAAAGAGAAAGGAGAAAGCAGGGGGAGTCCGTAAAATGGTCCGTAGGTACACATCCTCGTGGAGAGTACATATTCTGTGTAGTCATTTCACTAGCTCGTTCCCTCAAATGTTCACATTACATCCGAACGTCACTCTAGTACACGAGTCCCGTACTTGCATCCCCATCCCCACAACCCACATTACACTCTACATAAACATGGTCCTTGACTACCTCTCCTCCTTCTCCTCCTCTCTCACCTGCATCTTTGTCCACAAAGTGGAGGATGGGAGAGAGATTTCAAGGGATGAAACTTTGTACACGAGACTCATTACCCATTACTCCTCTTCCCCGCCTTAGTCAGCTGTGATCTCCTAGAATTATATATCCATCCTTAATTCTCCGCCTATAGAAAAGTTAGTGTGTGTGTGTAGCTACATAGCTTTCTCCTCATCCTCTTTCATCCCATAGTATTCTGGGTAGTACAGCACAGAGTGACATGAGCGTCTTTACATTATCTGAACAGAAAATTGTTCCCTCTTCCAGTGTACTGTACACCTTAAATAGATCCAAGGAGTAGAAGGGAAAGATGCTCATCCTGGTTTCAAGGCTGCATTTTACTGTTTTCTTAGTGCGCAAAGTGGATTTATGCCTTACCCACCCACCCACTCAATGACATACTGCAGTATATGTGGAGAAAATGAACATGGCTACACAATCCTGTACATTATCCCAACTACATAGGTACAAGATTCCTCCCTGCCTTCGCATCTCTCTCTGTGTTTGTGGCTTGTCTTTGAGCTGGAAATGGAGAGTATCTATGTCGCAACTAGGTATACATCATATGAAGAGAAGAGAGAGAGAGGAGGATGACTTGGGAGATGTATGCATTGGAATTAAGGGACTCAAAGAATATGGATTGTGTTATGTATGTGTGTGTGTGTGGAAAATAAGTCATCGACTTGTCATTCTGTAATCTTCTATAGCCCCCTGTCAACTAAAACGAAAGTTGAAAACTTGCTACGAACTACTTTTAAAGGTTATATCCTCAGGGTGAGTCAACACACACAGGCAGGCAGACAGACGCACACACACACACATATCCCATAGTCATAGTCAGCTTAGCCTTTCCAACAAATTGTTTTCACTCATCCTCCATAAGATCCGCAACAACTTCTGTCTTTCTCTCCTTTCCGTTCGAATAACATCACCAACCAACACCACCGTGACATGACACTTGGGTGAGAGAGTACAGAAATGCCATAAATATACCAACAAAGGGAAAAAAGTTTACTATTTTTTCTTCCCTTCCTTCATATTCCCAAATTTTCAGTATCCTAGTCATTCGTCTATCCCCTCCTCTTCCTTCTCTTCTTCCTCTTCATCCTTCCATGTTTAGCCATGTACCTGCTTTCCTCATCACAACCACCAACTCTCTTCTCTGAAAGTTTTTTCCCAGAAAAAAAATGAGAGGAAAAGTTGAACAAGTGAACATGATGTAGTCGAGTGTTACTTCTTTTTTACGACCACCCACTACTAAAAGATACACGCACACTCTTCACAAAAATTCACACTTTCATAATTTGAACTCTTTGCATTACCAAAATACCTCCTCGCATTTGTTTGGACTCCTTCCTTTGGTCTACCTTGAACGTGGGCAGCCTTCATATTTTTTTCAAGTATCCTGTTGTATTCTCTCTTTCTGTGTGTGTGTATGTATTTGTGCCCGATACATATTTTTGAAAGTTTCCCTTTTTCATTCTTTAATCGTATGCATTGAATCAATAGGTAGAGAAAATGGGTTTTTGACCCGGATTATTTTACAATTTGTACTGTATCTGAAGATTATTGAAAAGTCGACTTTCAAATCTTAACATTTTGAGAGCTTTAGTTCAATAAAATATGAGTATGAGAAGAGCAAGGAAGAAAAAACAATTTTCCATTAAGAAACAGATTGACAGTGTGTGAGCTACACAGTGTAAAAATGATTTTGTGGTCCTATTCTGCGTGCTTATGTAGTCATGTGTATTTGGCTTGCACATGGAAGAAACTCCATGGATTTACTTGTCTCGAAGCTATACTGAAATATGATGGGGAGTAAACTCCGTCTCCGACAGAGAAAGGATGGAAAAATTCATTTTGAGCAAAAACATGTTTTCATTCTTCCCCACTTTTCATCATTAAGGTTTCCCTTTTCCTTCTTCCTGGCTGAAGAGTTTGAGAGTTGGGTGTCTAAAGAAAAAGAGTTGACCAAGGAGAATGTAGATTTTCTGTATGGTCTTCCATTGTACTCCACCGTTCCGGAGAAAGAAGACGAAGGAGGGAGAAAAACAAAGGAAGAGAGAGAGAATACATTCATATTTTTTTGTACGGATCAACCGCATTTATTATTGTACAGTGCAAAAACTACACATCCTCATCGCATACATATGTATGGACACAATTCAATTGAATATACGATGACCTTTAGCTTTGCCCTTGTCCAGCTGGAAATACTTCTATGGTCGAAAAGCCAAAAGGAACACACACTCTCTTACTGAAAAGAAGACTGTGTACTGTGTACATAGTCAAGGAAGGAAGGGACACAAACATAATTTTTCTCACACTACCGCTCTAAATCATCTTTGAAGAGGATTGTAAAGTCAGATGTGTCCACTATTTTTAGCGAGAGAAGAGAGGAAGGTAAGAGGCTACACTTGGAGAATTTTAAAAATTTATAAATAACTTTATTTTATTATGACTGTGTGATTGTCCACACAGCACCACAGGACACCACACACACACACACAAAGTAGTCTGTGGTGGACAGTGCAAGTTTATGCAGTTTGTATTTCATTATTTCTGTCCAAATGAGTTGCACCCATTTCCCTACACCCATGCAGGCCCACGTGTACTCACGTTGTGTGTGTGTGTGTGTGTGCATTGTGAGGACAATCGGAAGAAATTGCGTCTTTTGTACCAATCAACTGAATTGAAGGACTATGTATACCTCGTGTGTGTGTAATATTGGATGTAGGTACATATAATAAAAGAAAGTGTCAACATTGGGAAGGCACTTTTTATTCATATCCATCCCAGCTGTCTCTCTGACTCTGTCCCCCTCTTTGATTGTTTAAGGGTGCTGGATTGAGACGTGTAAAATAAAATTGGAATGACTGTCTGTGTGAAGAGAGAGAGAGGAGAGAGAGAATAAGGGACGGAATAAATTCAATGAAAATTAGAACTCTGTAGCCAGTCCAGAGAAGAGAAGAGTGTGTGGGATGGGGTGTGCAAATATATAAAAAATTAGGTTCATCTGGATGGATACATTGAATGATGGGATGGGAGTTGATTGAACCACACCTTTATTGTATCTTCCCAACCTCTCGGGTCAAACGTTGGATTTTGGTTTAGAATAAACAATAAGACGACACACACATACACTGTCAACTTGTCATACTACATGCACTTGCATATCCAACGACCACACAAAAGTGTTAATCTTCAAGTAGTGTATACTCCTGAGCACACACACGCATACACACACATAGAGAGGGAGAGAGAAACGGCCTTTATTTGGCAATATGAAATATTGTGTTACATGTCATGCACACACACTCACAGCCAAGTACTGAGTATAGAGTAGAAAAAATGTACATGAGAGAACTACACATATACAACACACAACCCACGCTAGAAGCTATATCAATAACATTAGAAACAGGGTTAGGGAAAGTAAGAGAGAGAGAGAGAGTCGGTTGTCGGACCCGCCAATCCATGGTGTATGAATAGGAGGAAAGGGATCCGAGAAAGAATGTGCACAGACGGGTGAGGGAGAGAGAGAGTGAGTGTGTGTTTGTGTAGTAGTGGCTGGGTTTCTCCGCTTAAAGCTTACTTGCCACTCTCATCGAGGAAGTCGGGCGGGCAAGAAGTGGATAAAAGAAGAGGACGTGTGTGTTTTCCAGTCCACATACAAAGTAAAAGGAAAGGATATACATGTGAAGTGGGGCGCCTGGAGAAAACTCACAAGAGGGTAGTTTCACTTTCCCTTTAAATTCCATTCTCTCTCTTACTCTCTCCCCCTTCACTCACATCCCCTATCTTTCCCTCATCTCTTCCTTTTGTATCCTCATGTCCAACAACAACAAAAAACAACAATAAAAGAAAGGAAAAGTAAGGGATCCCCCTTTAGTACAACTGTAGCAACTTAATTAGTTTTTATTACAATACAATTACGTATGTGTACAAAATTATTTCAAATCAACAACAGTTTTACTCTTTCTCTCTTTCTCAACTCACAAAAACTACAACTGGAGTCACAGTCACTCCTCCTCCTCCACTCCCAGACGTGCTTCTCGTGCTATTCCAAAAGTTAAAGTTGAAAGAGTCAGAGCTGTGGGAAATACAAGGAAAAAGACTAGACAAAAACAAATCCTGAATCAAAACTTCAACATTCAAACAAAAATACCATCTTCTCCACTACACTCTCCACTGTGAACAAGTTATTGTGGTGTTAAGGAAAAAAACTGACGAGGAACAACGAAACGAGGGCAACGACGAGTGATTTTTGGTAAGAATTTTCTCTTTTCTGTACTTGTGATTTTTTTCCTCCTCTCTCTTTCTCCTCCGATTCATTTTTTTTTTCGTTTCTCTCCTACCCTGATCTCTGATTGAAAGTTTCCCTTGTTTTACTCCTCGTAAACCATGACTACGGATTTGACATGGTGTATTCCACTACGGAGAGAAGAGGAGGAGGAGGGCCAAACACTGGATATATCTTTCTTTCTTTGCTCCAGTCCCAATCTTCCAATCCCTTCCGAAACAGCAGATCACACACTTTTCTCACTTCGTTTTCTTTCCACACCTTCACATGCCCTTTCCCTTTTTCTTTCTCTCAAAATTGAATCAGAAACCGTGTTGATTAGAAAAAATCTCTTCTTCCCACACACAAACACGGATAGCCAGAATGCGGTGAAATGCAATTTTTTCTGTTTTTAGAATTCCTTTCTCATTCCAGAACTCTTACACAGCTTGATCCGTGGTGTAGATGTAGATATACGTTACCTAAACGGCCGGAGGAAAGACAGAAAAAGATTTTTTTGTATTTCTCCTCCCCCTCATTCAATCGCTCATTCCGAATGAACAGAGAAGAAGAAAAAAAATTGTTTCATTTGGCGACTCAGTGTGATGTATCCCCCTATTCCGTACTGCACCAACTTAGCCGGAGGATAAAGTCACCAACTTTTTCCCTCTTCTCTCTCTTCCTTTGTTCTTAGAGAAATTAAGTTGTTCCCTGTCTACAAGTGTAAAAAAAATGGAGAGTAATATCCCCATTGACTCTCTCGTTGTCTGTGTGTGTGTAATAATATTATACCTACGGTGGGGTAGTAGAAAAGGATGGATAAGCGGAGAGAAAGAGAGAAGGAATCTCATCCTTCTCTGTCCTGTTTCCCTGTGTAAGTTCGTCCAGCCTTCCAATCTCGACAAACTCATCAATCTAGAGAGGACTAGGGAGGGTGTATTATTGGACTGGAGGTTTGGAGGTTTTTGGACCCAACTGTGGCGTAGAATGATCAAGTCTCTTTTGTCCTTGGCTGTGTCACACAACACACCTCCTCCTCCTCCTGTCGTCCACCGACTTTGACAGCGCCACAGAATTGACTTTGTTACATTTGTGTCTGTGTATTGTTTGGTTTCTTCTCTTGTTGTTGTTGCTGTTGCGTGGGAAGCAGAAGACCATTTCTGCTGTGTCCTCTTTTCCTCCTTCTCCTCGTCCCGAGTGACCAAGCATAAACTGTTTCATACATCCCCTCCTCTATTATTCCCCCCTCTACGTGTGCGAGAGAGAGAGAGAGGGAGAGGGAGAAGCGTAGATTTTGGTAATGAGAATAAAAGATTCTAGGAAATAAAGACAGCAAATTACGAGTTAGTGGTCGTTAACTGTCACGTTAAAAGGAGGCGAAAGCCTCTTTTCTGTTTTTCCTCTCTCTTATTTTAACTCTTTTCCCCTTTGCGGTTCCCTCCTGATAAATTCAGAGCAAATTAAGGGAGGCGAGCGGGGAAATGTTTAGACCATTGGGATCTAATTCGAATTTTGTTGTGGATTTCTGTTTTTTAAAAAAAAAATAGAAAAGATTTGTAAAGAAAAGTCATTATGATTTGGTAACTAACGTTTGTGGTGGAGAAACTGCGTTTCTATTTGATTGTGACCTTCGGAAACAGACAATCGAGCAATCATTGGAACATGAAAGGATTCGCTTCTGATTACCCTTGTTACCCTCTTTTCAATTTTGTGTTTGTGATCTTTGTAGAGGTAAACAAATTTGCAAAGGATGTGCTAAGGTTGTGAGAAATCTTCTTTTGATGGGGGATAGTCATGTGAAGAAAGTAATACTTTGTAAACATGATGAAGACAGGACAATGAGTTCCATTCTTATTCATTCACCTTCAAGTCATTTCCATCATAGTTCGATTAACAAGTTGGAGTGGTGAGTGAAAGTGTCTCATCACCACTCTGAAAATTTCCTCCTCTCTCATACCAGCTCTTCAACTGGTAGGAAGTTGAGGAAGAGAAGTGAGCTTTAAAAAACATGAGGAGAGAAACCACATTACCGCACTCTTCAAAAGTTGATGGGGGTAGTAGAGCAGGGGGTATGAGGTCATAAATAAATAATGGAATGGCAGTCTAAAACATGGAGGTACGAACTACGGAGAGAGGAGAGAGACGAGTGATGTTGTGTTTGTGGTTCCATCAAAATACATTATATAGGACAAGTCATTTGGACAGAGATTCCCATCATTATACCAACAATCTTGTCAGTCCTGCTTCTCTCCTCCCTTTTCCTCTTTTGGGTGAAGTGAAAACCCTTGCCGGAGCAACAGCCTTCCTCTTCCTTCATGTCAAACCACAAGGGATTAGAGCATCTCGAATGTCCAACATAAAAAAAGAAAGGATACGTGTTATCATGGCATTGACATCACATCCCATCCTAACCTTTATATTCACAAATGAGAATTTACCCCACACACAAAGTGTACACTTTCATTCACACCCATAAAAAATAGCTTTTGTGATGTGCAAGAAAGCGGAGAAGAAGGAATCGAAGACTTTCTCTCCTCTCTCTCTTTCTCAAGTTTTGGTCACAGTCAGTTGACTCTAAAATATTTTTTTTTGCTTTAGCCCTGACTCTGTTTCCTCCTCTCTTTCACGCACACACCCAGTATGAGGAAGGAGTGACCGAGAAGACAATTTATCTTTCCATTTTGTGTGTCCTGAGAGACCAGAGTAATGTGAAAGCATTGAAATTGCGAGAGTTTTTACTACTTCTTTTATGCACATCTTACCCAACATAAAAAAAATTATAAACACACACACAACAGCTGGATAGGACATGTATTGTACATACAATATTTTTCCAGTATGGAGAAAGTAAAACTGAGGGACAATTTGTTGTGGGACAGACAGGGAACGCTTTATCTCCTTAGCTAAATTCAATTGAGACGCCCATGACGGGAGGAGGAGGAAGACGAAGAAAATTCAGCAAAAGAGATGAGACTCTGGGTTTGGAGTGAGTAATGTTCTTTCTCCTGAGTCTTGATCCATATGACGTACAAAGTGATCATATCACCTTCTCCTCCTCCTTTTATCTTTTTCTCGTACACTCACACACACACACACTCAGAGAGAAAGTGAGAGAGGGGAGAGGAGTGGGGGAGGGTGGATGTAAAAAAATTATATTTTCTCCAACTCGAAAAAACTTTACCTAAATTAAATAGAGTGGAAGTACATAAGTACATTTAACATTATCATTTACATGTGCACACTTTTTTCCAGTGGACTCTTTCACTCCTCCATTTTTTCTCTTTACTTTGTTCCACAAGGTTTATTTTACTCATCTATTACTCATCTTCTCACTTTTTTTTCTTATGTACTCAAACTGCTCAACTATCAAACTCGTGAGGGAGGGACTCAGGAGCCCAAGTACTGTAGGAGGAGGAGGAGGAAGAAGAAGAGGAGAAGTATCATTTTCGCTCTAACCTCCATTTCAAAACACAAGATAGATAGCAACCTTTACACTAGTGCCGAGGCTATAGAAAGACACGGGAAAAAAAGAGAGGATGCACTTAGCTCATCTTTCAGAATTTGAGCCCACCATATTCTTCTCCCTCTCTCCTTCGCTCTCTCTCTACTTTTTTTCTTTCACTCTTTATTTAAATGTGAAAAGGTTGCTCCCACACCCTCGTTCGTTCGCTAATACTCCCTGTTGTTGTATTAGAGAAAAAATAGAATGAATTTCCAGCCAAGGCCGAGGACTCTCGCACCCAGTGAAAACCAAGACTAAGTAATCCTTCTTCCGTGGAAGCAACTTTTTTACGCTTCATGCATATTTAAAGAGAGAGAGAGAGGATGTGTGAGAATATATAACTACCGAGAACCCCAGCTCATAACTTTGTATTTTGTTGTGTGTGTGATGTGTGTGTGTGGATGGATTGCGGATGAAAATATCTTTTTGCATTGTGGGTGTGTGAAAAATTTTGAGCTCATGAATCATCATTTCTCGAGTTTCATGATTCCCTTCATAATGAAAGAAAAAGTTTCGTCCCACAATCAATACGTGAACAATACCAGGAGAAAAACAATGTTAAAGATAATGCATGCCAATATCTTGAATTTTTCCTCCTTTTGTCCAACGTTAATACCCACCACAATTTCCAATATGAATTTTCGAAAGATGGGTTGAACGGTGAATTGAGTCAGTGTGTGGTATATATTGACTACGAACACAGTGTATACGGGTATTGTATAAGCTCCATAGTAAAAAACTTGATTTCCGGTGTTCCCCAGTTTGTTAATTCATCTTGAATCTACTCCATCCTCGTTCTCGTCCTTTCATGTCACCCTATCCTGTCAAGATGAGATGGTTGAGCGGACACAACCTGGTAGACTGAATGCATGCGGAGAATCTTTGACTACTCCTCCACCGCATGGGCTCTCATCTTTAACTACAATTTTGTGAAGAGAATAAACTTGACGGAGAAAAGTTGTTGACTCCCTCCTCCATCCTTTCTTCATATCGAAAGATATTTAAAAAATGTAGCTTTAAAATTCTTTGGAAATATCTCACCCCTCATTTTTGGATGACATGATTTCTCTTCCTCAACATGGAGTGGATTGAAGTGGTCTGTTGTCAAATTGTATACTAATGGTAGACAATTGGAAAACTCCTTTAGCATTTCACATTAAATCCCTCACTCATTCTCATATTCGTTGGGAGAGTACAAATGTAAATTAAGTGTACACCACTGCACATTCCTCTCACTCGGTTCTCAGTTCCATGGTGAAACTTGTTCAAATCAAGTCAAATGGTGGAAAATTTTCATTCGACAATTTAGTTGGATGGAGGCATCATATTATGGTGTGTGTGTGTGTTGAACTCTCAAATTCAATTGGTAGTTGTATATATTGTAAAATGATATAAGCAACATGTGATACAGGAAGATACGGTATATTATATTGGTTTATCCCTGTGTTTAGTCAAATATATTCATACTCAACATGGATAATTGTACATCGATTTCTTGCTGACATCAGCCTCATGAAATTGAATTGAGTAGCCGCTAGCACAGCTACAGTCAGTGGAATTGGAATGTGCTGTATCCACACAATATCATGGTCAGATGGATCTCCTAATTTGAAGTATAATTTTGGAATTTCATGCGAATTTGTGTTATTGTTCCTGGTGAGGACCTGGAGGTTGTTGGGACAAATCCAATCATTCATAATGTAGAGTATTTATTTCATGAAATGTGGACTTATTGAGGAGAGAGAGAGAGAGAAATTTCCCATCATGAATTCCACAAACTTTACCACCGTCATTCTTTTTCTTCCTCAACGAAAATTTTGGAAGGGAAGTCTGGATCTTCCCAGGAAGATTGACTATTGACATATGGAGATTTACTTTAACATCCTATAATAAATATGAGACATCAGCACCTCCACCAGCTGCTCCTCCTCCACACACACACACACTCTTCCTTTCTCTTTCCACTGTGTAGGATATACATGTAGCTTGAAAATAGTTTCCGAACACACACAACCAGTAAATTGTTTCTGATCTGATTTGTGTATACATGTGTGTGTTTAAAATAGATGTTGAAGCTTCCTTCTTCAAGAGAAGGAGAGAGAGACAGACTTGGGGAACAATGGATGAAATGGGAAAGGCTAGACCTTTGCCCATTTCCAGTACTAGTAATTCACTCGAAAGAGAACGAGTGAGAGAGGGAGAGGGAGAAAGAATTCAGATTCCACAATTTATCTATCCATCCCATCGACGATAGCTTATTGTCCAATCTCACGCGATTCTCTTTCTTCGTCTTCTTCGTCGACTCTACGTCTACCTCCGCACTTTTTTTCTAGTCCAAGGCAATTTTGGAGGGTTTAAGATTTGTCATAACTCTCCCTTTCTATAGCTCTATTTTCTTTTTCCTCCTCCATTTTTTCGAGCATCCAAAGCCTCCCTAATGAATCCCACACACACACACACATACACAAAAAGGGCAATTACAAAGGTCGGTGTGTGGGGAGTAGAGGTGGTCCATTGGCGAATATTGGGATGAGACTGGGCTAAAATGGAAATTTAGAATTAGACAATTACAATCGTGTGTACATAGAGACTTTAGCCAACCCCCGACCGCCATTCCTCTTCTTTGTGACCATCGGGAGAGCAATTAACTGATTGGTATGGACAATTCAAACTATTTTGTTCCACACGAACCCCACACGGATTTTTTTATAAGAGCTAAACCTACAGGCTATGTGGGATTAGAAAAATATAGAGAGGGAGAATGTAGAAAGTAAATCTGATTTTCAGACAACAATCGTTTGTGAACGGATGAGTTTTTGTAATGATTCTTCCATTCAAACCAATAAGGGAGAGAGAAATAGGAAAATGAATTCATCATTGAGGATGATAGTCACTTGTAGTATCGACTTTCCATAAAGAAAATAACGGTCAGTTGTATAAAAAATAAGTACGTTAATTTTCTCTACTTCATTTTGTGGTCAGTTGGGTAGACCCCCACTCAAAATACTTGGGAGTCACTTGAATACTTGGTGGAGAAAGTTTTTATTGGAGTGGTTTGTAAGAGTTGTTTGAGAATTAACGTTAGAATACTTACAGGGTGAAAGCTCTTGTATTTAAGGTCTGCACTTAGTTGCAACTTCCCGGAACTTCATCTAATGACCTTCCTCACTAAAATAGAAATACTGGGAGAGTCTGTCTTCTCATCTGTTGCTCCTCTCAATTTGTCACGACCATTTTTTTAGTCAATATCATTGTCTGTCGATGATGACAAGGACAAGTGCGTGCCAGATAATGTCGATTAAAACCAGACCGACTTTAATGTATGAAGGTCTATGGATTTTTTTGACCCTAGGGTATTATTAGAAAATGAAACTCTGTGACTAGGGAAGAAGCTGAGTTGAGTGCAAAGGGAAGGAAAGTTGGGGGACTGTAGTAGGAAGACTCTTTCCCTGACTATTTTGTAAAGTATTTTCTTCTATTTCCACAATGTTGTGAACGATCCTTGAACATTACTACAACATTTTCTCAATCTAGCTATATAGTCAGTGTAATGTTCTACTTTGTAGTAATACATCGTGTGTGGTATTATATTCGCTTTTACATAGTATCAATGTCAAGAACGTCCATGTACTCCTCTACTTCATAATGACAGTACATTACGGCAAATTAAAATGTATCCAGTCTCAGCCCACGCATCATTTGTCTTCGACTACCCCAACTTGCAACACTGTAAAAACAGGATATTTTTTTTATGTAGAAAAAATTTGTAAGATAGTTGTCAGCCATTTTGTAATTTTTAATGTATTTTCTGTACCTCATCCTAAAGAATGATTAATCATTCATCAAGTCAAGTTGAAATTAATCATTTTCTTTCCCATTTTTCTAACTCTTTTCCTCTCCTATTTTATTTTCTACCTTCCTATTTTTTCTGCTTTCTCTTTTCTAAATCCACACGAGTGGAAGGTTTGAGAGCGTAAATTGGGGCCATACTTTCTCTTTCTCTCTTTTTGCTGTTTGTGCCACGGTCCACAGCCTCTGCTTACAGGGAGAGTGTGTGTGTGGTGTGTGGAGAATAGTGAGTAATAAAAACTTTTATATTTCTGGCATTCTGGTTTTCATGGTAAAAGTGTGTGTGTGTGGGTGTAGTTTGCTCCCACACCATTCCACTTGACTCTCTCTCAACTTGTGGACTATAAATTGTTCTGGAACTGGCCACTCCAGACATGCACATTAGGAGTGACAGTGAAAACACAACTTGTACAGTATCTCCCTTTCACAAACACACACTCACACACACTGAAAATTACCATTGTGATTCTTCTTTCTCTCCAGCTCCATTTGTGGCTTTTAGGGAAGGCTCAGTCGAGAGCTTTGTCTCCTCTCATTACTCGTATTCATAATAGTCGCCACTTGTAGTCCATGCAGTCACGGCCCACGCACACACACACAAAAGAAGAAACAAAAGAAAAACAAAAAGGATTAACCAACATCCTCCATTTACATTTCCACACACACACCCTCACTCACTCATCCCCACATTTTGTATTCAAAGAAGAATATTTGTGGCTTTTCCTCTACTGTCGACTGTCTAAATGAGAATGAGAAAAATACCACGCCTTGTCCTCTTCACTTGACAGAGTACACTAAAAAGTATGGTAGCCGGCAAAGGAGGAAAGCCGAAAATGAAAGGAATGGAAGAATTGACAAAGTGTCAGAGGAAATCGGAGACTCTCTCTTCATTCCACACATTTTTGAGAGTGGAAATAGTCACAAACAACGTACATCAAAGACACGAGTAGAGTGTACCGTCAAAACTGTAGGAAGGAAAGGGAAGAAAATGATAATTCATGACATATGCCAAGTACACTGACCTTAAGTACCCCCCGTTTTTCTCCCACTCCAAGTCAAGAGTTTGACGGCATCCTTTTCTCATTTTTCTTTATGTGTGCAAGTTGAGGAGAAAGACATAAATGATGTCAAATGAAAAATGCATTTTTTGCAACCTTCCAAATCCATCCGAACATAAAAGTTTCATTTTCCCCTCCTCAATGATCCTCCATTAGTAGTTCAAGCAGAGAACCAATTTAATGAGTCGAAAAGGAGGAAAATTGAATTTCATTTGTCTTTATGAGATTTTGTAAGTTGTACTTGTCCTCTCTCTTTCTCTCTCGCGAAATTTGTTGAAGTGGAATTAATCTGCATCTTATTAGATAAAATTAAATGGGTCAAATCTAATTTCTATTTATTGAAACCACCGCTATTTTCCCATAAAAGGACATAAGTAGTACAAGCGTTTTCAAAATTATAATTGTTTGTGTTGTACATGTCATTCTAATTGTATGACAAAGTGTCCCAGTGAAGCGTCCCAGTCCCTAAGTTCTCAGCACACACACACAGTCGGAGCGTGTCGGGTGCTTTCTCGTAAATACAAGTAGCCTGGTTTTGTGCAAAGTGAGTTTTTTGATGGGATTGCAATTAAATATGTAGGGAAAGTACACACACGAGGCCCAGTCAGCATACAATATAATAGAGATTAAAAGATTGTCATAAATGACTATGTAAAATGGTGTGTGTTTGTGTGTATGTGTATTGTATATATGTGTTTAGAAGGAGAGTGAGGAAAATAAATAAATTTTTTTCTATTCTTTTTTATGACAGAAGAACGAAGGAGAAAAGAAACGAGGAGCGGTTGTGGAGCTGACAGAGTGGAGCGTAGCTTGGGCTAGGGAGAAAGTCCATTGCCATCGAGCGAAAAGAGAAAGCTTCGGTTCGATTTCTACTTGAAGTGGTTTCAAACAGAGGCAAAGACAGAGAGAGAAAGTAAGAGAGAGAAGGGGGATAGAAATAAAACTTGTTGCATCGGCGTGTGTATTTAGTGGATCCTAAAATTCTTGACTCTCCCTCTCGACAATATGTGAACCTCTCAAGCTCTTCACTATTACTCTCCTCCGATCCATTTCCCTGGTGAAATTGAACGTCTCTCTCCATATGAGGATCCAAGTCTTGTTAGTTGTTGTTGTGTTGAGCTGTGTCGTCGTCAACACAGATCAAAAAGTGTACGTGTGGACGTGAGACTCTCGTAGTGTTGGATATATAGAGTGAAATTCAGAAAAAAGTTGAACGTTGTGCGTGTGTGTGGAGGCGATAAAGGTTGTACGTATGAAGGAAGTGATACTTGACTTGCAAGTTAATTTCTCGGCTTCTCTGTGTGTCTAATCCTCGAAACAAAATTAGTGTGAGGAGAGAGAGAGCGACACTCCCTGGAGAGACACACAATTGACGATCAGACAATGGAGCTGTCAGTGACAGGGGGGTTGGATAGTGCAGAGGCAAGAGGACTGGAGGATGATGCTGGGTCGTCCATATTCTTCGGGGGTGGGGGAGGAGGGAGACAGAATTGGACGTTGGAGAACAATACGTGCTACTTCTCAAACCTCTCTACCATGAATGGAGCCTTTATCAATCGGACGGATGATCGACTTATTTACATGCACAATCCTGAGGAAATGTTGAATCCGGAGACTCGGAATCCATTCTTCATTCATATCGTCATCACCCATTCGATTACTTTCTTCATTGGGATCCTCGGGAATGCTGTCGCCATCTCCGTCATGGTCGGTGACCGTAAGAGTCGAAATGCCACTAATCTCTTTCTTGTCAGGTAAACATCCTTTCTCCTCTTTATGTACTACTTATATACGTAATGCGCCGTACTAGCCATGAATGGGATATGAGATACGAGTGTGTGCTATTTTTACTTGCGCTTTGCTTTCACCCTCCTATCAAGTGGGGCACAGAGAGAGGTCAAGTGATGACAATGAAAAGACCCCATTCCACTTTGATTTATTGTTCATCCAATTAAATTTATTATAATCCACTTTGTCATCTCTCATCCCAATTTTCTCAGCTTATAACCTTTGAGGAGTGTAGAGTGAAAGTGAGTCAGTGTCCTGAATTAGGTTATATTTGTAAACCCTTGTATGTACATCAATTGAGATGTACTAAAGGTTAAAAAATGATTTGTTTAGAACGCAGTTGATGACGTTCGTATTTAAAATTCCTTTAATTAATAATGGATTTCCTTCTTGCATTTTCGTATCTGAGGGGAAATGATTAAAAGTCTCGACGTCGAGCTGAGAATTGTCGGAGAGACATATTATGAAAAAGACGGATGTGTTTGCACAGTCTTGACTTTCACTCTACTCCTCTCATTCAAGATTTGCTCAAGTGTACAAAGGAGGAAGAGGGAAGACACGCGCTCCTCTTAATCTTGTATCTATGTGTCTCAGCTCAAATTATACGAGGGATCTAGCAATAAATGTTATAGACAACAAACATACACGCACAAAAGAGGAGAATCATACCAACTAGGTTGGTCATAGAAGAAAATGCAGAGAAAGGAAGGAAGGAAGGAAAGGAGAAATTCGATTTTGTGAGTGGCTAGGGGAAGGAGAAGGAGGGAGAGGAAGACAAGCAGGAACATAGTAAATAGACAATACAATATTATATAGAAAGGAAATTTGACGTGTGTCCACCAACGACAAGAAACTTGTGTAGATATACACATGTAAATACACACACACACGTATCTGCTGAACACAGAGTACGTGGCAGAGAGCATAGCAATTCAATTTCCATGCATAAGTGAAAGTACCACACCCACACACAATAGACTTATTTCACAAGACTCTCTCTCTCCCTTATGTACACTCCTCCTATAGTTTTGGATCCATTTGTGAATTTCAGTAAATTAAAATTGGATAGAAATACCAATTACGAAGAGAGAAAGAGAGAGGAGGGGGAAGGACTTTCTCTCGACTTTATAGATCACACACACTCTCAACTATTTTCTTGTGTTTTGCTTTCAGTCTTCGTCTTCGTCTCCGCTTCCAGCCCATCTTTTACCTTCTCTCACTCTTTCACTTGTTTTGTGTACCCAACTTTGACATAGTCTTTGAGGATGCGAACTCGGAAGAATTTCACACTCATATATCTCTCCCTTAATTCCTCAATGGAAAATTTCCTTGACGGTCTTTTAAACTAATTCACTTTCACTCCAAGTAAAGAGCCGGTCACTTTCCCTCTCTCAGCCACAGCCATTCTTGTTGAACCATTCTTGGAGGCCTATGAATATTATTTTATACTCCCTGTACCTTCCTTGTGCACAGAAGTGTGTGTGTATGTCGAAGTAGTACAAAGCAATACAAGTACAAGTGTGTGTGTCATAATAATGTAATTGAGCATGAAGAAGTTCTCATGGTTCAGAGCTACACTCACAACTACTTCTGATACGTCATTTCTCTCATGTCTTTCTCCATACATCTTCCAAAATAATTTCACCTGCATACACTCAACCAAACAACAGTTGGAGAACACACACACACACACAACATTTGGGATTAAGACCAAACAAAATTGTTCCTTTTTACAACATCCGGAGCATTTTACCCTCCTCCCTCTCTCTTCGTAAATACAGACACGATAGTTTAATACAAATTCAAATTGAAAACTCTTGCGTCGTTCCCTTTTGTTTCTATGTGAAATTCACATTGCGAATCCATGTGGATTGAGAGGGAAAATATCCATGATGATAATCCTCCTTCAATGAACAGCTCATCATTTGAAAGAACTGGTTTGAAAGAATTGGATTGAGAAGACGTGGAGATGGAGAAGGACGAATTGGAAAATAAACGGAGAGACGATATAGAACGATGGTTTGTAATTGAAATCGCGTGAAACCAACCAACTCCACACACACACATACACACACAAACACAAAAACATCCCATCACCCAACGTTTGTTATCTTTTGCCGTATAATGAAAATTTTTTTAGTAGCCACCTGGGTCTTGTCAAGAAGGGAAGACAAGGAGGGAGGGAAACGTGTCCTCAACACATGAACGTACTTTTATTATTAGGAACACGCGCGTGTTTCTCTGAACAAAGTCATACCGGGCTTTTTTTTACAGCCACACACCGACTTTCCACACCACCCTTCTCTCTCTCTCTCTCTCTCCACCGACCTTCTTATTCTTTCAACAAAGTTACTTCATCATACGGAGTCTTGTCCTTCCAAATGGTCCAACCATCTTTGTGTGTGCCATTTTGAAAGGAGCTCAAAACGACTCTGTGGCTCCTCTCAATCATTATTCTATTGGCAAGAGGAACACATACTCTATTTCACATTAACAGCCTCCATCCTCCTCCCCTCTTTTTCCGTCTCATTTGAAACTCAATTTTGAACAGACCAATTTGCCAATTATTTCTTGTAGAGAGAAGGAAGGAATTGCAAAGTCTCATTGACGAAAGACTTGTAGACTCTCTTTGACTGGCCCATTTTTAATGTTCATTCATAACTCTTCCTTCTTTTGAATATTTTCTGATTTTCTGTACGGTCACGGTTCTTTTACTGCCCGATTTTGATGGTTGTGAATCTTTCCAAGGGTTTCCAACTCAATTAATGATGATGATGATGATGATGAAATTGGAGAAGGAGGGAAGAAACAGAAGGGCAGTCGCTAAATGGAATGTCAAGAGTCATGTACATGCATGTAGATAAGATGGACGCATAATTAACATGTCAAGCAAGACACACACACACACGCACCAACATTTCAACAGCTTCCCTAGTCTACGAAATTCAGCAACAGTTGGGTACAACTCCTAGACTGAAAGAGAGAGAGAGTGTGTGTGTGTCTGCATGGTTGGGAATAGGGAATAAAGAAGTTCTAAGAAAGATTACGTTTTCATTTCTGCTCTATGTAAATTTCTTCTGCATCGTTTAATCCTTGTGAAAATGAGAGAAGAGGCTGTGCAATGAATAATTTTATGAATGCATTTTCTTCATCAAAATTATGAAGATTAATGTGGTTTTTTTACTTTAAAATAGTTTGGCAGCTGCTGATATGCTGCTTTTACTCCTTTGTGTGCCACTGGAGACATTACAGTACTTCGTTATCCAGGTGAGAGTGATTAAATTCAATTATTAATAATTATGTGTTAATTATGTGTATATATTATTATTAATAAATATGTGTAATTAATGTCTTTAAAACTAAATCTCAACCTTCCTTGTGTAAAATGAACTTGTTACTTTAAGAGAATTCAGAATTTCTCCAAGTTTAATGATCCCAAGTCTACTGGTTTTGTATGTGGAGAAATTCTAGGAAACAGACTATTGAAATTATTTTAACTAACCTAAATTGTGAAAAGTGACACACACAAACATTGAGAATTTTAATTGTGTATTCAAGTTTATATTTATTTTTGTTTGTTTTGAATCCGTCCACTTTGGACTGTTACATTACAACACACACACGGTAGAACATGAGGATTTCGGCCTCACACAATAATTCCTTTGATTAAGGAAGAGAGGGAGAGAGAGAGTGACGTCCTTTCATAAAATTGGGTGATTGATAATGGGCGGGCTTTTTCTCTAATGACGAGCTTAGAGAGACGAGAGACTCAGAATGGGAGGCCTTGGAGTAGAGAGGATGAATAGTAAATTATGTTGTTTGGTCACTGGGATTGGAAGACGGTGACTGTTCTTTAAGGAAGACAGGAGGGGAGGAGGAGGGAGAGAGAGGAAGAATTGTAAACAGGAGTTGGGATGATGAGGAGAACGCCAAAGGAAATGTATGGTATTTTATTTATTTGTGATAGTGGGACGAGAACGGGGCTGTGTGTAAGATGGCAAAGTATGTGGAGCTCTTGTCAGCCAGTGCGTCCGTCTTAAATCTCTGTTCCGTGAGCTTGGAAAGGTGGGTACAGCATAACCGTAATTTATAACAGTGTCGTGCTACATGAACATTTTCTCTTCCCCTCTCCTCTCTTCCTTCCCTGCCACACACACAATACCGCACAGACTCCCCCAGCCAACCAAAAAGGAAAATCCTCGAGAAAATCCCTATTAATCTTCTTCCCTGTCCCCATCACCCAGTCACTCTATATAAGAGGTGACTAAATGGTAGCGAAAAATAATGAATTTCACAAGCTCATTTTCCCTCCCTCCCTCCCCCACACACGCACACATTGCAAAAATTCTTGCTTTTCTTCTCTCTATTCCAAAAGCATGTTCTTCCCAATAGCCTGGTACATTACATACGTTAGCATGGAATGGAAAAGAGCGGATTGATCGTAAAGAAAAAAAGTTTAAGAAAATGAAAATAACACATTGGGATTACACCCTACTTTGCTTTCTTTGGCAGGTTGGTTAGGTTAGCTCAACAATCCTCCCCTCCCTTCCTCCCTCACACACACACACACAATAACAGTCGAGTGCTAAATTTAACTTAATTTTAAAACAAACATTACCTCTCCTCCTCCCATCTTCTTCTGGCCCTGTCCCCACATGTCAGATTCTTTGAACTTGCTCAAGGTCCAGGATATTGTCATCCGATAGAATAACATTGGAGGAGAAATGCAGCATTACATTACATTAGAGAGGAGGAAGAGAAGTACCTGCGAATACGTTTCAATTTAAAATTGTGCACTCTTGTACAGGATGAAAAGTGCTGTCATTCAGAGATACTAGACACATTCGTTAGTCGTGGGATGTGGGTATGGATGTGTGTGTGTCACGGAGTTTCTGGGTAACAGAAGGAAGAGAGGACAATCAATTGAACTGTAGATTGTGCAAATTTTGAAGAGAAGTAGAAGAGGAGAGGTTCAGTGCAAGATGTAGGAGTCATACATTACAAGTACAAGGACAAGAGGAAGGAGGGGAAAATGGTTGAGAGATGTGTGGAGGGACTGAGGGTGAGTGACAGGGACTGGGATGTTCCAATGATTTCGCTGATTAGATGAAAAGTAGCGGAGGGGATTCACAAGGTCTGACTCGACATTCACTTAAACTTGACTTTTTCTTTACCTCCTACCTGCACCAGCCACCAACTTAAGATGTGTGTGTGTGTGCTGTTGAAATGTGGGAGAGAGAGAAAGTAGGTACTCAGAGATTGATTCAAGGGCTTTTGTAGGACCACATTTCTCTCTTGTTTATTGTACCTGTGCCAGGGCCAAATGCAATGTACGGAGACTATGAAGGAGGAGGCGGAGGAGGTGGATGTCATGCGGTGCCTTTTGGATTACGAGTAAAAGAACATCAGAGGAGAATGAATTGAATTGAAAATCCCTCTCCCTTTCCATCTTCCCTTATCTTGGTTATTTCAACTCAATCCTTTATGAGATACCTTAGAACCGTAACTACGTTCTTTTACCTGAGTCAAAGCTCTTTGAAATCCAATAATTTCCTTACTTTCCCACAATTTTTCCTCTCTTCCTCTTCTCTTTTCTCTTTCTACTTCCCTTGATAGAATTTGGGAGGACGAAGGGAATTTCCAGTGTTATACAGAATGTATTTAGCCTTTCTCTCTATAAAAGGTAAAAGTGGGAGCGGGTGAGTGTGCAAGAGATTCTTCTATCATTGGATGTATGTACGTATAAATGTGAAGACTGTCCTATAAATGAAGATGCAAAGTATCAAATTTCGGGTGGCACTAGTTCGGAGGCATGGTATGGGGGTTCCTCCCGCAATTCTCATGACACTAATTGGCATCCACCCGTGTTTACCTCAAGTACATGGAACCGTCGAGCCGGAAAATACCGAGCATAAACTTTTCTCCTCTTGAACCGAAAAGGAGGCTATTACAAGTGTAGGTCATGACACACACATGGATATACTCCATGTCTAGCCTGCGTGTTTGATATAAAAAAAGATTTAAACAAAATCCCTCAGACATTGTGTACATCACATGCCACTGAAGGAGGAGGAGGAGGAGAGTGAAGAGAGACTGCATATGGAACTTTATTATATTTATTAGTTAATACCATAATACTCTTCCAGCCATGCACCTCTAAACACTACACACATAAAAGTAGGAGAAAGAAGTGGAACTTTGATATAAATTGTGAGGAGAATCATTAACAATTACTTGGCCGTCAATGCAGAGATTTCGACGTCACTTCCCCGCGTGGCCGCATAAATTATAAGAAATGTAGGAGGAGGAGGGATCGAAGAATGTTGTTTCCTCAGTCTGGAGATATGGAGTGTCCTCATCCCCTCCAGGTCTCAGGTTGTGCAGTCAGTCAACAGAAAGAGGAAGGAGTGCAGGAGGAGGAGGAGGAGGAGGAGGAGGAGGAGGAGGAGGGGAGAGAATCTTGGAAAACAAATGTTATTCTGTCAAGTCTAACCTGATAAAACACGTTCCATTCAAATTCTCCGTGTTTGTAGGGGATGTAGAACATATTTCGGAGGGAAAAGCTTTTCCACTTTACGCTAATCAATCCTACCACGCCATGCCATGACTAAACGACTACCATTGCTACCATTTCCACCCACACAACCTTCTTCACTTCCTTTTACCTGTACACCTTCTTCATCTCCTTATGTGTGACTTTCACTGCCGTTCACAATGGAACTCCTAACAAGATGTGTGTCATGTGAAAGTAGATGAGACGATACCTTTCCCCCATTACAAATAATCCTTTACTTCCTTCCCACAAAAACTCTAGATTATCAGCTGGATTTAAACGCAAAAGTCTTTCTTTCTTTCCTTCTACACCTCATCCTCCGTCCTTATGTAATGAGTGGGAAGGGAATAACGCTACAATGGAGAATACATTGAAAATATTTGAGAAAAATCCTAATCCTAATTTATTTATCCAGATTTATAGTCATTGTGTTTCCAATGCGGTCCAGGTCACTCTGTACCCTCAGTAACTGTCGCAAAGCCGTCGTTTTTGGTATGAGAAAAAAAATAGATTTCTATTCGTATTAGCGTACCATAAAAGTTCAATTTCTATTGGGAGACTGGGAATGACGACACAAATTTTTTTAGGAAAATACTTTGAACCCGAAAGAAATTTTCAGACGACTATTAATTCCGACTTGTCAATAAACAATTGTTGAATTGTAATTAAATTTTGACCCCTTATCATCCTCCACCCGTGCCTGTCACGGTCTCTCTTTTGACTTTCATGGTACGTCTAGTCAATACAATGGAATCGAGAGAGGGCCATGTAGAATGATGATGTTTTGAAATGACCTATTCTTTATTCATTTAAATCTTTTCTAGTTTGGGTCGTCGCACTCATCCTGTCAATGCCTGTGATTCTCGCCACGGTAAGTAATTCTCCTATTCATTTGTGTGTGTGTACCTGTAAGGTAAAAAAGGGTGTGTGTGTCCAGTCATCTCATCATCTGCATTTATTATTTATTTGACTAAACCTGTATTTTTCCCTCGTCCATCCATTTACACGCAAAAGTAATACATTATTGATTTGACTTTCTCCTTTAACCCTTGAGCTTCGTGCTCAGCCTCATTCCTTATTTTGTTCTCTGGAAACCACCACAATAAGCCTCATTATTTTCTGGTGCACAAAAGCCGAAATCCTTCATCTCGTTTATTCTATTTCCCTTTCCCCCTCTTTTCAATATACTTTATTTAGAGAGAGAGACTTTCCTGCGGTCCTCCAAACTAAGAGCTTTAATACAAATTAGTAATTTACTACCGTTCCTCCGTCATACACACACAACTGTTGTCAGAGTTGGATTTAAAAGTAGATCAGGTTAGTGTAAGCAGGGACAAAGACTATGACGTGTGTGACGTCATGAGCTGTGCTTTTTCAAATCTCTTTCTAATCAATGTTTACATGTAGTCGAAGCAGACTTGATTAGGAACAGACTTGATTAAAAGAAAGTAGCTCCTTATTTTTTCAATAAAAATCTTTCTTCCCTCCTGTTTACCACTCTGTTCTAGTAAACTGTGTTCACCACTCACCAACAAGATTATCGAGAGAGAGAGAAAGCATCATTACTCCCCCACTCCATCAAAGCAATTTTGTTAATTCAAACTCAACGTCGTCGTCTTCCCCATCTCTTGTCATCCTCGAGGCTGACAAAATTCATTAACACACATTTATCAATTCCACGTCTCCTCTGACAATGAGTCAGAGGCTCTGACTGACAAGCCTCGACCGCTTTTTTCCTCATCAAATTTTTTGCACGTTAATTATTTTCGCCAAGAAAAAACACCCGCCTCGTCAATTATTCCACTAACAAGGGAAGACAAATATTATTAGTGGAGGTATATCAAAATATGGGAGGTTTTCGGGGCTGCAAAATCATTTATTTTTGATAAATAAGCTAAACTTTGGTTTGACGCTTTCAGAGATTAGTCTCAAAATTTGAGTTCATTGTTCCCACTCGGGGAGAGAAAGTCAGGGAAACAAAAGGGATGATGGAGGGATTAAAGGAATGTTTCCCTCAAGAAGTTGAGGAGGCGAAGGAGGAGGAGGAGGAGGGAGGGATACGGTGAAAAGTCAGAATAATTCGGGAAAAGAATATATTGGAAAAGTACGACGGAAGCAAAACTCACAAAGTTATTTGCTCATCAATGCACGTTTCACAGTCAAGAGGGAAGAAAAGTGGTCTCAGATTTATGCACTGGAAGAGAAATGTGTTGTCAGCTCATGAAAAAGTTGTGCATCCCGTCCTATCTTCCTCTCTCTCTCACACACACAAATAATATTGCATTGTGATGACTGTAAGAATTGTGGAAACCTCGAAAGATTTGTGGAAGACCGTCTTGGAGTTGAGTGTGTCTCTGTATGGAGGATCCATGATGAATCATATTGATAAAATTTCTCCAGATTACAATAATACACACTCCTCCCCTCCCCCTCCTCTCTCTATACATCTTACATCTGACTTTTCGCTCAATTCTCCCCTCACTTTTGAGAGGAGGATGATGGTGGTGTGTGGATGTGTGTGTGTGCTAATTACCAAGAAAAGTTTGCCCGGAATATTTTATCTTTCCATTGGACTGGGTCCGGGATTAAAAGCTCCCTTTTGTGACAGACAAATTGGGAATGTTCAAAGAATTTTGTTTTTCTCAATTCCTTCTCCATTCTTCTCTCCCTCACACACGCATACACAATTGGGAAACGGAGAAGTAGCTTCATCTTCGTTCATAGCCAAGGAAAAAAGGGAAGGGTAGATGAAAGGAGAGTTTTGAGAAATCTAGTCTATAGTCGATGAGAATGGAGGAAGAAGAAGTAGAGGAAGAATCCTTCGTCGTTGTGGCCCAATGCAAAAAAATATTATTTGCTTCCGTGCCAGGAGAAAATTTCAATGAGAGAAAGGCATAGATTCAAGAACCAATTAAGTTGAGCCTGGGCTCGACTCGGTGTCTCGGTATGAGGCCACTTACCTACATATGAACACACACACAGAAAATCAATTGGCATAGGATCTTTCCTATCAATGCAATGCAGAGTGTATGTGTGCGTGTGTGTGAGGATATGTGATCGTGACTAGACTGAGGTGACTTAGTTCCGTCAGACTGTTTTTATCAGAAAAATACAATATCCCTTTATTCAAGTGTATACACATGGACGGATCCCATGGATACTCAGTGTTCAACAAGACACACAGACTTTTCACTCTTTTGATGTTCTCTCTCTCCATAGAAACCTAGAAACTTCTTCTGGCTTCCCATTCTTCCGGCATCTAGTCTATGTATTCTTCACTTTGCTTTCTCTCTCTCTTTCTCGGTAGTTTACTAAATATGTTGACATCTCATTTAGTGAAGCTTCCCTTCCCCTACTGTACACCCACGTATTCCCACTGAACTTTTTCTCGACTCACGCGGGTTGGTGGGTTCGGAGGGTTTTTTTGTACATTTTAAAGAAAATTTTAAGAAATACGTAAATGGAATTTTATTCTAGGCTCCCCTATTATATAACTTCCCATGCTTCAAAGTGCAGAGAGATTGAAAAAAGATTTCTATTAGATGATGAAATTCCCCGATCACACAAATATTCTTTGGAATGGAAATGTTGTATGGATGAGATGCAGTAGTGGGACTTATCTCACAAAAAAATCTATTTCTTCACATCCAATGTTAAACTGACAGTAAAATGGTTCTTCTTTTCCTCACACAATTTTTCAATAGAAATGAATGTACTTTTCCGTATGTTCGAGTCCCTCTCCATTTCATTGCCTTTTACAAAGTGAGACAAATCATTGAGCTCTTTTTGGAAAAAAGAATATGTAAAAAATGGGAGGAGTGAAAAAAATCACTTACACACACGAATGGAATATGGAATACAACTCCTTGGCGTGTAAGGGAAAAGTTCTGAATATCCACACACACACGCAGTCGTTTTGTTTTTACTGGCCTAATTTATAGTGCAAGGATAAAATGGAGACAGGGCCAAAAATGAAGTGCATTTCTCAAAATGCACTGCATCTTGGATAAACTCCAAGAATGATGATATCACAAAATGTGAGCCCAACTCACGTTCGCCCCTCCTCCCTCTCTCAACTCTCTCTCCATCTCTTTTTCAAAAAATGGGGTGACAAAGGTTAAGTGAAAAGTAGAAGGGACACAATTTAAAGTTGTCATCATTCAAACATATATGGCACACACACACACACTTGTTCCCACATCCTAAATGTAATGAGGCATTTTATGTTGGACAACCTTTTCGAGTGAAGAGTTCAGCTGTAATGATTCCCAGCCCCCGATGTCAGACTTTTTTCTGTCGATTTCTTGTTTAAATTCTCTCTCTCTCTCTCTAGTGCTACCAACTTCAGTAACTGCACTCTTTAAAGGGACCTCTCCCTCTCCTAAACTCTGAAGCTTTAAACCTTTTCGAATCCAGGGATCTTTCCTCCCTACCTCATTTATGTTGTACATACCAATAATGTGGCCACTAATTTTTATGAGTCAACTTGAACCTTCCGTAAACTTGTACCCAAAACCAATAAAAGGTTTTCTGACACATTCATATTAAACAGTTGATTTGGTTTTTGTTTTTACTTGAGAAATACAAGAAGTAAAGCTCAGAATTAACAATTAAGAGCTAGATATGTAGAAGATGTGTTTTTACCAATGAGAATCATGTCTGTTCAAAATTATCTTTTTGTTCTATCTTCTTGTGGGCGTGAGAAGAATACTGGAAGAAGGGGGAATTAATACTTATTATATATTTTACTGCTTTCCAAATATTAACAGGGATTATTTTCTAATTATGTCCTCAACTAATTTTGTAGTTAAGATAACATATTCTTACACAGACAATTTTTCTCACAAAAAGAGTTGCTTCATTTAACTCAAAACGATTCATTTTTGTTTTATTTTCCCCCAAAATAATTGACATATGAATTAAAATCATCGTGAAGGGAATTATAAATGTGTGTGTGTGTGTGTCGTGTGACAATTGTAAATGATGTCCAAGTATGTACACTAAATGTTTTTGTTTGTATTTCCTCCTTCAGGATATTTACAGTGCAATTTACTGCAACAGTGTAACGTCCGTGCCTGTGTACTACTGTGCTGAGGAGGGAATGCCGATTGTAATCTATCAGTTTGTCATTTTATTCCTCGCCCCAGGCCTTCTAATGATGATCTGCTACACTTACGTTATTCGAGAGCTTTGGAGAAGTACCCAAAATATCAGTCTCCTCACCAATGCTAAAAGGTACGTCTCCTTCTATCTTGATTACTACAGTCAGGACTACTACGGCGGATTCCACTTATTTACGTGGATTCTGTTTCCCCTTAAATAATTTCAAATCGACTTACTAAAAAGTCCGTTTCCACTTATTCATAAGTCAAAATCAACTTATTCATCAGGATTGGCTGAA